>PITA01011743.1:0-65269 GCA_004023965.1 Spilogale gracilis | reverse complement strand
CCCCCCAGGAAATGTCACAAACTTTTAACATCTAGGTACTTCCTGTTTCCTCAGTTTAAAGTACTCCTTCCCCTGGCCACAGCCCTGTAAAAGAACTTCAAAGGCTCCAGCCTTCCAGGTTTAGGCTCATCAGCTTTTTTCTTTGAACTCTTCTTGGTTCGGTTTGGGCATTTAGTTATCCTACTCACAGGTCTGTGGCTATTAAAGGAACATGATCATTAAATTCCATTCAACCAGTTTCTGTCAATACTCTCGCAGCTATCCAACCAAACTATACATGTATTGTTCTTAGGGGTTGGAGCTACTCAGGAGGACAGATGCCTCCTTCAGAAGTCATCCTGAGGTGGAAGGTATGCACTGGGTGGTATTGTCGCTTTTAAGTGTAAATATTTAGATTTCTTTATTTAAATTTGCAAAAATGTATACCCATGACACCTTTACTTGCAAATTTACGATCATTTGTATTTCTCTGTGGCTTTGCCTCAGTTGTTCCTGTAGTTATTCTCCTGGAGAGGCACAAAGGATAAGGATGCGCAAGAATCTTAAGATTAGAAAGTTATTTCTTAGACACATTTTTTTTTCTTTTAAAAAGCTCTGTTTTGTAGAGCTAAACCATGTTTTTGGAAGGAACATGTAAAGGAGATAGCCATCCTTGAAACCTCCTTATAAATTAGTCTACTAAAGATTGGAATGATCTTAAGGAAAGGAGACCCTAGGAAGATGAGCTATAAGAACTTGGGTAAATGACCACTTCAGAGTCTCTTTCTCCTTGTGGAAAGTCCGAATGAGAAACTATTTCACCAAGTAGTTTGAAGATCAGAATCCAAAGGAGATGAAAAAAAAGTTAACTCCCCTGAAATTCAAATAAAAAACTTAATACAATTTTTAAAAATTCAAAGGAGATGGATGATAAGTGAGGACATGCTTTGTCAAACTCACGTGCATGGAAGAAATGTCAAGCACTATTACAGTTTTGATGGAGGCAGAGGAAAGAAGGCAGCAGGAGAGGAGAATGAAGATGGGAGGAGGGATGGCGCAAACATCTGGATGTGGGAGCATCCCTGGTCTCAAGAAAGGTGGAAAAAGAACTGAAGAGGCCCTGAGACAGACTACGTTCCTTCACAACTTTGCAGCATGTGTCGCTCTGGGGGTCAAGTCAGGGTGAGGGGTGACATTTCCTAGGGAAAACCAGGTGGGACTTTATGTTGGAAGAGCATGCTCTGGCAGTCGATAACCTTGAAGACTTTGGGAGAAGTTTCTCAAGCTCGATATCCCTGATCTGTTAATGATGAATGATGATAAGTGTTATGGTCAATATTAAATGGAAATCATGGAAAAATTGACTTTGGGAATTCTAAAGGGCTATGGTGATGCCATAGAACAGTAATGGTTAACCAGCTCACTCTCTGAAATGAAACCACACTAGCGGTCATTGTGTTCTTCATTCCATGGACTCTTGGTTCAAAAAAAAAAATGCGTTTCACTTAAAAATGTCCTTGATGAAGCAGTAAAAATTGAGTTAATTAAACATTAACCTTGACTACCTGTCTTTTTAATGTTTTCTGTGCTTTCTATTGAAAGCACTTCTGCTGTAAACCGACATATGATGGTTGAGTGCTTTGGTTGTTTACAATGTGAGCTCCACTAGCCACATCATTTTTCCTCTGGGGCACCAGTTTTGCTTAAAGAATGCTTAACAGTCAAATCGAATTCCTGAGTGTTTCATAGTCTTGAGAAGGAAGGACACGAGCCTGTCATTTCAAAGCAAACAACTGGCAGGAGTTGCAGTGCGAATGGCGTTGGGATAAACACCTATCTTTCAAAAACTGTGTTTTCGGTTCTTTTGGATATATACCTAGAAATGAAGAGCTGGATCCCATGGTAGTTCTATTTTTGGTTTCTTGAGGAGCCACTACCTCCCATTTTGCATTCCTGCTAGAGGGCACTAGTGTTCCAGGGTCTTCACATTCTTGCCAACATTTATTTTCCATTTATCCTTTTGATAGTAGCCATCCTAATGGATGTGAGATATCTCATTGAGGTTTTGATTTGTGTTTCCCTGATGATTAGTGATGTCAAGTATTTTTTTATATGCTTGTTGGCCATTTGTATATTGTCTTTGGAGAAATGTCTACTCAAGTCCTTTGTACATTATATAATTTAGTTTTTTGTTTTACTCTTGTTGAGTTGTAGGAGTTCTTTATGTATTCTGCTTGTAAATCTCTTACCAGGCATATGGTTTGCAAATATTTTCTCCTACTCAACAGGTTGTCTTCCCACTCTATTGATTATTGATTGTTACCTTGAACACACAGAAGTTTTAAAGTTTGATGCAATCCTATTTATCTATTTTTTGCTTTTATTGCCTATGCTTTTGGTTTCATATCCAAGTCTACTGTCATGAGGTTTTCCTCCTATGTTTTCTTCTGGGAGTTTTATAGTTTCAGTTCTTATATTTTTCTCTTTAATCAATCTTGAGTTAATTTTTGTGGACGGTAAGTAAGGATTCAACTTCATTTTTACTTTATTTTTTTTTTGCATGAGGGTATCCGGTTTTCTCCACACCTTTTGCTGAAGAGACTATCCTTTCCCCATTGTTGAAGATCAGATATATGAAGATTTGTTTCTGGGCTCTCTAGTCTACTTCATTGGTCTATATGTCTGTCTTTATGTCACTACCGTACTCTCTTGATTACCATATCTCTGTAATATTATGAAATCAGGAAATGTGAGGCCTCTTGCCCTTCCCCCCCCTCAAGATTGTTTTTGCTATTTGAGGTCCTTTGAGATTCCGTATGAATTTTAGGATAGTTTTTCTGTTTCTGCAAAAAATACCATTTAGATTTTGATGAAGATTGCAGTGAAATATAGTTTGTTTTGGGTAACACAGACATTTCAACAATATTAAGATGTTCAATCCAGGAACATGGAATGTCCTTCCATTTATTTGTATCTTTTAAAATTTCTTCTTAAATTGAAATTTCATTATTTTGTTTTTAGCTTTTAGTGTACAAGTCTTTTACTTCCTTGGTTAAATTACTCCTAAATATTTAATTCTTTTTGATGCCATCATAAATGGGATGTTTTTTAAATTTCCTTTTGAGTTTTTTATTAGTATATACAAATTTATAGAAATGCAACTGAGTTTTGGATATTGATTTTGTATCCTACAATTTTTCTGAATCTGTTTATTAGTTTTACAGACGTGTGTGTGTGTGCATGCGTGTGCATGCATGTGTGTAGCCTTTAGGGTTTCCTAAGGTCATATTATCTGCAAACACAGATGATTTACTTCTTCCTTTCTAATTTAGATGACTTTACTTCTTTTTCTTGTCTAATTGCCCTGGCAAGGACATCTAGTACTGTATTGCATAGAAGTGACAAGAGTGGACATCCTTGCCTGTTCCTAATCTTAGAGAGAAAGATTTTAGTTTTTCACCACTGAGTATGACATTACCTACGGGATTTTTATATGTGGACTTTATTATGTTGGGGTAACTTCCTCTCTTCCTAGTTTGTTGAGAGTTTTTATGATGAAAGGCTTTTGAATTTTGTCATAAGATTTTTCTGCATCAATTAAGATGATAGTGTGGTTTTGTCCTTCATTCTGTTAATATGGTGTGTTACAGTGATTGATTTTACTATCATTGCTCTAGGAATAAATACAATTTGGTTATGGTGAATGATTTTTTAAAAAGATTTTATTTATTTATTTGATAGAGAGAGACACAGCTAGAGAGGGAACACAAGCAGGGGGAGTGGGAGAGGGAGACGCAGGCTTCCTGCTAAACAAGGAGCCTGATGCAGGACTCGATCCCAGGACCCTGGGATCATGGCCTGAGCCAAAGGCAGATGCTTAACGACTGAGCCACCCAGGCTCCCCAGGTGTGTGATCTTTTTACTGTGTGTTGAATATGCTTTTATAGTATTTTATTGAGGATTTGTGCATCAATATTCATCATATATATTGATCTGTAGCTTACTTTTATTGTAGTATCTTTGTCAGATCTTGTCATCATGGTAATGCTGGCCTCATAAAATTAGTTTTAGAAGTGTCCTCTCCTCTTCCATTTGTTTTTGAAAGAGTTTGAAAAGGATTGATGTTAATTTTTCTTTAAATGTTTGATAAAATTCTCCAGTAAAGCCATCTGGTCCTGAGCCAATCTGATTTTTAAATTATATAAAAAATATGTCTACATTTGAAGGATCTCTTCTTACTAGTGAACCAAAATTTTCCAACTGGCCTATTCATGATGTTTCAAAGTCAAGTAAAAGTAAAAGCATCATTCAAAGTGCAAGACAGACCAATTAATTTTAACATAACAGAGTATGAAAATTTCACTGATACAGTTTCAAACTCTCCACTGCAGCTGATCACTTGTCATGATTTGGTGTCGTATTAAAGACAACACCAACAACTGTATGAAAAGATTAAAATACTTGTATTTTTATAGATACACATTTGTGTGAGTTTGGATTTTCTTCATATACTTCAACCCAAACTACATATCACAACAGATTATGACAATGAAAAATTGTGATGAAGAAGGGATCTCTTTGCATTCTTTGGGGAGCTGGTCTAAATGACCTCTTAAAAATCTTTCATTCCAATCCTTAAATTCTACGACCTCATTTTTTTAAAGTAGTCTCCACACCCAGTGTGGAACTCAACACAGGGTTTGAACCCATAACCCTGAGATAATGACCTCAACTGAGATCAAGAGTTGGATGCTCAATTGATTGAACCAATCAGAAATGCCTAAGACCTCAATATTTTAATTATTTAATTAAAAAACTTTCTTTTAAATTCAATTTACTTGACATACAGTATATTATTAGCTTCAGGGATAGAATTTAACGATTCATCAATTGCATATAACACTCAGTGCTCATTACATCAAGTGCCCTCGGTAATGCCCATCACCAAGTGACCCTCTCTCCCCATCCACCTCTTTTCCAGCAACCCTCAATTTGTTTCCTATAGTTAATAGTATCTTATGGTGTTTACTTCCCTCTCTATTTTTATCTTATTTTTCCTTCCCTTCTTCTATGTTCATCTGTTTTGTTCTTTAAATTCCACATATGAATGAAATCATATGGTATTTGTCTTTCTCTGACTTACTAATTTTGCTTAGCTTAATACCCTCTAGTTCCATTCACCTCATTGTAAATGGCAAGATTTTATTCTTTTCGATGGGTGAGTAATATTCCTCTGTGTGTGTGTGTGTGTGTGTGTGTGTGTGATATCTTCTCTATCCATTTATCTGTTGATGGACATTTGGGTTCTTTCCATAGTTTGGCTATGGTGGGCGTTGTTGCTATAGACATTGGAGTGTGGTGCCCCTTTGAATCACTATTTTTGTGTCCTTTGGATAAATACCTAGTAGTGCAATTGATGGATCATAGGGTAGCTCTATTTTTAACTTTTTGAGAAACCTCCATACTGTTTTCCAGAGTGACTGCACCAGTTTGCATGACCTCGACTTTTTAAAAATAAGATTTTTGACGGTCTTGCCTAAAAAAAGGTGCCAAATACAAACCAACAATTGTTCTTATCCTTCTATAAAACAACATGGTTACATGTATGTGTGTGCCTGCCAATTCATTCATTGGCTCTGTTAATCTTATTACTAGGAATAGAGTCTGCAAAAATAAATCTAAGGAATACTAAAATACAAAGAAGGCAGTTTGCACAAATATGTTTATCAGAGCACAATTCATGCTATTAAAAATTGGAGCAGCCTAAGTAAGCAGTGCATAGCAAATATTAAGCAAACAATAGTACCTCAGTATAACAAAATTCTGTGTAACCATTAATGTCACAAGTGTATGGATTACAGTCAGTAAAAAATGAACCTACTCATAGTGTATAGTATAATTCATTGACTATAGCTATATAAAACTTCAGATTTCAATTCTGATCAGAAATAGAAAGATTTTAGATACGTAGTTTTTCTATAGAGTGGTTGTATGCACCTTGATGTTTATAAAGGATAGATAGTCACTGAATAATATTCAGTTCTGGATACCAGAAGGCCAGTTCTAGATACAAACAGGCCAAGATGAGACATTTAAGTTGATGGAAATCTCTTTGGGTATTCTCTTCCCCTCTCTGGCCTCCTGTCTTCTTACAGTCTGGTCAGGGGAAGACGGAGGTAGGTCATGCAGTGCAGCTGCCGGAGTACCATAGGCAGAGGAGTTGACTCGTGTCCATGAGAAGAACCAGCCCTTCCAAGTTGGAGTACCAGCTGGGGGGGATGCTTGGATGCTTGGTTGACTTAGCAATATGTCATAGCGCATCTGGTCTCCTTGGTTATTGCTGGATTGGCAGGGCCTAGGATTTTGCAATCCAACCCAATCAGATTTACCACACATTAATAGAGTGGCCATGTACTTCACTAGGCCTTTTGGGGCCAAAGACTGAAAAAGCCATGGACTTTACTCATAAACCGCTCTCAATCTAGAAGAACCTAACCAGACACCAGGTAATCTACATGAACCAGGAAGTGGATGGGCAGTGATCTTTTAGCTACTTGAAGATAAAACTGTGTTAACCCTTACTAATTGATAAGTTTCATGACTTGGGGGCAGTTAACTATAGCTGTTCACTAATTCCTTCTGTCCTGGAGTACTGTGGATTGCAGGGTTGGGGAGGCTCAGAAGGAAGGAAAAGAACCAGGAACAACACAAAGCAGCAACAACACAAACAGGGGGTAACTTAGTCATAAGTTATATGCCTTTTTGGAAAAAGACACAAATGCAATTAACTCTCTTTCCGAAAGTTAATGTGTTGATTTATCTCAAAATTGTTATCTCTTCCTGTAACAAAATAAAGTTAGGCCCAGATGAAACTATCTTTCAGGGTCATTTCCAGGAGCTTAAGAATAGATATAAAAGAGTGGAAGTACGTGGGGCAAGCAGACAGGTCTAAATCTGAGGCTCTTTTTCATCTGTTCTTTTCCTTGTTTGTCGAGTATTGTCTGCCTCACTGGACTACCATCAGGATACATAAAATGGGTTTGTGAACTGTAAAGTTAAGCAAAAATGTAAGATGCCTCTGCTTTTGTTAGTACGGAATACCCTATAGACCTGGATTTTGCAATAAATGAGAATTATGTGTCACATGTAATTTATGATTTCAGTGGTGACTTTATATAGAAAAAACTCTCTGGTTCTAATAATAAAATGAAAAGGTTTAAGTTATTTTCTTAAGTCACTGACAGAAGCACAGAGTTTTCCATATGGTTTGGTCTCATAATTGGCAAAATGAATACTTGTCCAATATGTAAATTAATTTTCAGAGACAAAAAAACTTCCTTTTTCCTCTTAGCACATAATTAATTCTAGCTTTTGGGGTCAGGGAGAGACCAAGCTCAGCCTATACACCCATCTCATTATCACTGTTTTTTTCTTTTTTTTTTCTTTCTTTTTTTTTATTCGAGAGAGAGCGCAAACAGGGTGAGGGGCAGAGGGAGAGGGAGAAGCAGACTCCCCACTGAGCAGGGAGCCCAACACGGGGCTCGATCCTAGGATCCTAGAATTGTGACCTGAGCCCGGAGGCAGATACTTAACCGACTGAGCCACCCAGGTGCCTCTCACAGCCACTGTTTTCAACCACCATTTTCCCTGAGACTCTACATCTATTATTCCACAAAGTTGCTCAAACCAAGGGAAAAATGCTGATTAACCCCAAGTCATGATATCTGGAGGAAGCAGTTTCAAGTTTTCTGGGTGAAAAGCAGAGCAAACTTGTGAGCAGGTACCTGCACAATTCTCATCCCAGTCTGGTTTGATTTGTGTTTAGTTTGGAACACTAGGGAGAGTTGTCCTTTGGAAGTCCTATGACTCCAGGGAACACTGGTCAGACACCTGAGATACAGGTATAGCAGGGACAGTGGGAGCAAATGGACGTGGAGTCTGGGTGGAATGAATCACCAACACGCCTCTGAAGTCCTTGGCATGTGGGGACACTGGGGTGTCCCCTTGAGGGCAGGCAGCTCCTGCTGCCTGGGACCTCTCAGGGGTGTGGTATTGTAAATCACTGGAAGGGCCTGTGATAAAAGGAGGTCAGCCAAGGGCCAGGGCTGTCAGAGGCAAATGGACAAGTCAGAGGGCATTTCCCAGTGCCCAGCACTCATAGATTCTCCATGCTGGCCCAGACCCCCAGGTCTTCTATGGGGCAATGTCTCAGGTTGTAAAATCTGGAGAGCTGCAGCCTAGGACTCAAGGCTTCTGCTCACAGAGCTGGAGGGAGGCTGATGTGTGTGTGTCAGACGTGGTGCTCACAGGCACAAAGAATCCAGTGAGGAGACCAAGCACTGGCCGAAAGTAGCTCCCGAGTGGACACAACATGTCCGTCCTTGTGGGGCTGAGCAGAGCTCACTGCAGGCTGAGTGGCCACTGGAAAGCCTGGCAGTAAGTCTCAACCAGGGACAGAGAGCCAGGTGCATCTCCCAGATTAGCTCTGATACAGAGGGGGAGAGCAGCTTTCTCCACAAGACAGTTCAAATAAATTTCAGGCCCAAGAGGGCACCTGGGTGACTCGGTCAGTTGAGCATCCGACTTTTGATTTCGGCTCCAGTCGTGATCGTAGGGTCCTGGGATGGAGCCTGGAGTCAGAGCCTGTGCTCAGTGTTGGTTCTGCTTGAGTCCCTCTCTTCCTTTCCCTCTGGCCCCACACCCACTCACACCCTCTCTCTTTCTCTGACAAATAAATAAATAAAATCTTTTTAAAAAATTACATGTCCAAGAGACTGATCACATCATTCCAGGTGCAACGTGCATGTCTCCTGAAGGTGTATAAGGCAGTGTTCCTCAAAGGATAGTTCCCAGATGCAAATATTAGAGGTACCATCAGATGATATGCTTGGTTAAAAATGTAGACTTAGATTTGAAGGTGGGCTGGGGCTCAGGCTTGTGCATTTCAAACAAGGATGCTTCTTACTGCATAAAGATTTCTT
Organism: Spilogale gracilis; assembly: GCA_004023965.1. Classification (NCBI taxonomy): domain Eukaryota; kingdom Metazoa; phylum Chordata; class Mammalia; order Carnivora; family Mephitidae; genus Spilogale; species Spilogale gracilis. The sequence goes on along the minus strand of PITA01011743.1, from coordinate 56,309 downwards.
CCCCTTGCAGATGGATACCTTAGATGTCAAGACCAAAAATTTTGGGGCTGATAGCATGTTAGTGTACCTCAAATTATACTATACTGATTATTTGATCATCAAACCCTGAAAGGATAACATATTTTGGGGTGTAGAGAGTTGCATTAAATTTCACATTCTCCTTTCTCCTCTCAGGCTCGATGTGATTCTTGAATTTCCAATAAACATTCCTAGCATGGAGGCATATGGCTACCACCTGCTCCCCATCTCCCCTACCAGGAAATGGAAATCTCATCATCAGATACCTATTAGTTTTCTATGCTGCATAACAAATTACCACAAACTTAGCAACTTAAAGTAACATTTATTTATTTTTAAAGATTTCTTTTATTTATTATTTATTTGAGAGAGGGAGAGAGAGAGCATGTAAGCAAGGGGAAGGGCAGACGGAGAAGGAGAGAGAGAATCTCTAGCAGACTCCCCAGTGACAGTGAAACCTGAGGCTGGGCTCAACCTCACAACCCTGAGATGACCTGAACTGAAATCAAGAGTTGGCTGCCTAACCAACTGAAACACTCTATAAGTAACACTCATTTATTATCTCACCTTCTTCATGGGCCAGGAGTCCAGACCTGGCTAAGTGGGGTCTTCTTTTCCCCAAGGTTGTAATCAAGAATCAGACAGGCATTGTTCTCATTTGTAGCTCAAAGTTCTATTCCAGGCTTTCATGGCTGTTGGTGGAGTTCAGTTTCTAATGGTTATAGAGTGGAGGGTGCTGGCTTTTACTTACTTCGGGGTCAGTTGCTAGAGGTGCTTGCAGTTCCCTGCCACATGGTTTTCTCCATAGACAGTCCACAACATGGCTTAGAGGCCAGGAGCTCCAATGGAGACTTAACTAACATAATTGAATCAAGGCAGTGATGGCCCATCACCTTGACCGTATTGGCCTGTTAGTTTACCAGGGTTGACATAACAAAGTATCACAGACTGAGTGGCTTAAATAACAAAAATTAATTTTCTCCCCATTCTGGATTTTGAAGTCCGAGATCGAGATGTCAGCAGGGTTGGTTTCTTCTGCAGTCTCTTTCCTTGGCTCATAGATGGCCATTCTCTTAAGGCATTTTCACCACCTCGTTTCTCTTTCTGTGTCTGTGTCCAAATTTCTCCTTTTTTAAGAACACCAGTCATATTGGATTAGGGCCTACTGGCTTGACTTCATTTACCCTTGATTACCTCTTTAGAGGCCCTACCTCCAAATACAGTCACATTCTAAGGTTCTAAAAGTTAAAATGTCAACATGTGAATTTGAGTTGGGGAGAGGAGACACAATTCAACCCATCACATAGTGGGATACACCAACAAAAGAAAAAAAAGTACAATAAATGCTAGAGCAAGGGAAACACAAGATGCTGTGGGAAGTTCCTGGGATGGGGATCAGGTGTGGGAGCTGACAGTCAAGGAAGACTGCCCTGAAACCTCATCTTGGACAGGAAGCATCAAAAGGACATAGAGGGAAAGGGCAGAGTATATAAGCAGAAGGAATCGTATGTTCTCAGTTAGGAATGATTTTGGTTTCAAGGAAGAGGTGCTGATTAAGACTGACTTGAAGTAGCAGGGATTTATTCCTTGTCATATCACAGGGAGTTGGAGTAGGCAGCTGCTGGCATTGGTTCTGCATCTTGAGGCTTTCTGGGCATCTCTGCTATTCTCTTGACATTCCCTCACAGTCACAAGACCACTGTGGCCACCTTAGCATCATTTCTGTGTTGAAGGCACAACAAATGAGGAAGTGTCATTAACAATGCCTATCCTTTCATTCAGGAAAGCAAAAGTTTTCCTAGAAGCTCCCAGCCGACTATGGCTCATCAACCATGGGTCAGCCAGGGTCACAGATGACCATCTCTGGCTTCCAAGAAGGCTGGGTGAAGGTGTTTTCTACCTTGGCTTCTGTAGCAGAAGTGTAAGAGAGATGGAGGCTGCAAGGGGATGCTTCAGCCAATCAGGGCAGCCGTGAGCATACAGAGCTCACAGGTACGGGCACGCGGCCTGTTCAGAGGATCCAGGGGTTCGCAGGGGTCAGTAGAGTTAGAGGGTGCACTGCAGTGCATGGATGGCAAGAGCTGGAGCTGAAGCAGGTGGGGAGTCATGAAGGATAGACTGAGTTCGGATTTGACCTTGGAGATACTGGAGGATGTCCCAGTCATCTATGACTGTGTAACAAAGTGCCCTAAATTTAGTGGCTTAAAACAATGACCTTTTTGTTATGTGCACAGATTCTGTGAGTCAGCAGTTCTGACAAGAACAGTGGCTGCCCTAGCCTTGGGGCATCCCTCCTTCTGCATTCTATGGGTTACAGGTGAGTCACTCAGACCAGCCCAGTTCCACGTGGAGAGGAAGTAGCCTCTACCACTCATGAGGGAGAGGCAAAAGGATGTCCCTTATGATCATGTGGGGTGGAAGATATTGTAGCCATCTGTGGGAAATAGTCTGCCCTGGGTGATCACTTAAAGCTTTTAAGCAAGGGGAGTAATTGGATCAGACTGTTGGTTTGGAAAGATCATTCTGGCCAGAGTGAGAGGATCAGTTGAAACAGGCTAAGACTAGAACCAGAGAGATTGGCGGGAGGTTGTCCTGAATGAAGGTGACCGTGTGGAATCTGGGCAGATCGGGAAGATATTTCACAGGTGCAATTCCCAAGAGTTAGGACTGACTGTATGAGAGATTTGAAGGTGAGGGAGACATCAAGGTTCATGCTTAAGTAACTGGTCCCATTAACTGGCACAGGAACACGGGAACGGAATAGATTTGGGGGAAGACAATGGGCTCATTTTTGGATGTTTACATTTAGGGTTTCTTTGAGACACCCAAGATCCAAGCAGATTTTCTAATAGTTTGTTCTATGAGTCTAGTTTTCAGGAAAAATTTCTGATCTAAAGATATTGATTTGAAAATCATCATTGTATAGTTGGTAATTGAGATCTTGGTTGGTAGGGGAGGAATGAGATTTACCAGAAAGAATGTGTGGAATGGACAAAAATGGGGCTCAGCAGAATTCTGGGGAGAACCAAAATTTCAGGTTCAGGCAAAGGAGCTTGCAAACAAGGCTGAGGAATGGCCAGAGAGGTAGGAGGGTGCTAAGGATTTTGAGCTGAAGAGGTTATTCTGGACTTTTTGCATGAGTGTAAAATGCCATTGCAAGTGTCCTTGTAAGAAAGAGGCAGTAGGAGATTATATATATGCAGAGAAGATGATGTGAAGATGGGGGAAGAGGAGGGAGTGATGTGGTCACAAGCCAAGGAATGCCTGGAGCCACCAGAGGCTGGAAGAGGCCAGGAACACGAGGTAGCCTCTGGACAGCTCCATGTACACTGTTGGGAGCATGAAAGTGAAAAAGGCAAAGAGCATCATATCATTATGAAAATGGATTTGACCTCCTGGAACCTCTTGGAAGGGTCAAAATAATTATTTTTTCTAAGGGACAGAACTTTGAGACTCTCTCTTTAGAGGATCCAGCTCTTCCGGGTGCTGGAGGGGTCATGGTCTCTCTTCCTCAAAACTTAGGGTTCCTCCAAAGACCTGTTCTTGCTTCTCTGGGTCGAGAGTAAAGTTAAGTTTCCAAGACTCAGAGGTATGATTGCTTTCTGAGAACAGGTTGAAATAAATACTTCTTGTTCTTTTTTTTTTTTAGTGAAACACCCACAGAAATCATGGCAGTTTCTTAGATTTAGCCTTACAGAGGAATGTCAGGTGTCATGGGCAAGGGTGGGTGGGGAATGGTTCGGGAGCAGCCGACAGAGAGGGGAATATAAGGTAGTAAATGAGCAGCAGCCCCTTGGGAAGGCTCAAGACACATCCCTGTCCCCACCAAAGCTGCGCGGTTTAAAACCCATTAGACTCCACGCTGGTTTTCTCCTTGCTTAATCTTTTCCAGAAATTTTTCCTTCACACCCATAATGTGGACTGGTACACGGACTTACTAGCCTCTCTCCTTTGCCCCTTTCTCTAGACTAGAGTCTCTTGCTCTCCAGTTGAAATCTTGCTAACAGTGTGGCCTTGAACACCTCTCTAAACTCCACTTTCCCCAACTTGCAAAATGGGGGATTATGGTGGTATCTGTCTCAGAGGACTGCGCAGGCGCACAAGAAAATGCATACAAATTCCCCTGCGTAGTCCAAGTCTGGGACATAATAGACATTCACTTCACATTAGTCATCATCAAATGGTATCTCTGGTAAGGCCTCTGTGAGGTGTAAGAGATTGACCTTTCTTCTTTAATATAGGGCTTTTACTCTATCTCCTTTCTATAGTCCTTTAAAGGTTCCTCCAACGTACTACTAATTCTCATTTTGTGTGTATCATATCAGGGTCCAGGAAGTCTGTGAGCATCTTCTTACTGAGCCTGCATCTTCTGTATTTATCTAATTATCTTTGTCTGCGAACACTCGCCACCACAATCCTGTCTGCACATCTCTTTCCTGTTTTACTGTTTCTCCCCATTCATGTTGAACCATGACTGGCTCTAGGCCCATAGTAAGATCATGGGTTACAAACCAAGTTCCAAAACGCAAAGCCATTTCTCTATGTATCTTTTCTGCTGAGCCACTTTCACCCTGGCTTATTGGGATGGGAGTGAGGGGGTGCTTGTGACCACAACACCTGAAGCCCCCCCTTCAGGCCCCAGTTCCTCCAAGGCACCGTGATTTGAACCATCCACTCAGTCCCAAGGTCTGCTCCACCTTGGCCCAGCTGCCCAAGTCTGAGGCTAATTTGGCAGAAAACAGGATTTGCTTTTAGTTATTGAGGACCATCTCTTAAATACTTTCCCACAGACCCTTCAACACTCTTTCCCAGCCTTTCTTTTATGAACTCATGTTTATAAAGAAATAGACTACCTAAAAAAAAATCCTGTTTCTTTGGTTTCTTATCCCAAGATACTTGGATTTTACAACCAGATTATTCAAGGAGTTGTGAGTCAGTCATGCATCTAACATCTATTTCTTGACAGCGTCCCATGTTATGGACAAAATTCTTGGTTCTGGAACTCCAGCAATGAGCAGGGTAGACACAGTCCCTTCCCTGATGGAAGAGGATGAAGGAAGAAATTACATAGAGAAACCAAGCAGAAGGTAGCCCGGAGGTCTACCACATAGAGATTTTGGTTCGTTGCAACAGAAACCGACTTTGTTTTAACCAAAGGCAAAGAGAAGGATTTTATTGGGAACACATAGTGTACTCAAAGGATAAAAGGAAAGGCTGAAGAACCAAGGTTTGGGAGCTCCCAAACCAGAATCACTTGGAGGATCTAGGACACTAGAAGTGACTTTTCCGCATCCCCTCTCGACTCAATCAACTCCTGCTGGTGTCTCCTTCTGGGTCAAAATGCCGGAGAGAAGGTAGCTGGCTGGTCCAGCTTGAGTCACGTGTGCATGTCCGGGCCAGGGAAGGGCTGGCCATCTGGATGGACAGTCCCTGCAGGTTCTCTCCAATGAAGAGAGTGGTAACTCCCCCCAAGGAAGGGGAGCAGGTATCCCTGGTTGTAAAGCAATTTACCTAGCCGAGGCCTGGGGCCTTAGTTCCAGCAGGGGTTCCAAAAATGAATGTGCTTCTGGTTTGCATTAGTTAGATCCAGCTAGGTTTCAAAGGTTTGCTAACCCCACTGTCCTTGTAGTGGTGAAAATGGGACTGAGGATTTAGGATTTTGAGAAGGACACTGACGATTAAAAATTTATCACGGGCAATCAGGATGGCAAAGCCTGATCTATGACGAATACTTAAAGAAAGCTCCTGTAATAATCTGGAGCCCCCAAAAGAGACGTTAGTTGTCTCAGCCTTGGGATGTGTTCTAACTAAGAGTTCAGTAGCAAGTTTCATTCCCTTTTTAATGATACTTTGTTATAAAATCTTTGTCTTTTGGGAATGCAAACTGGCACAGGCACTCTGGAAGACGGTAGGGAAGGTCTCAGAAGTTAGAGATAGAACTACCCTACAATCCAGCAATCGCACCACCAGGTGCTTACCCAGAGGATACAAAAATATGGACGTGAAGGGGCACCTGCTCTCCATTGTTTATCATGCATTATCAAGAACAGCCAAACTGTAGAAAGAGCCCAAGTATCCATCGACTGATGAGTGGATAAAGAAGTCACAGTAAGTCAGTCAGAGAGCAAATACCATGTGATTTTACTCATATGTGGAATTTAAGAAACAAAACAGGTGAACATAGAGGAAAGAAAGAAAAAAAAAAAAAGAAAAGGAGGCAAACCATAAGAGACCCTTAACTATAGAGAACAAACTGAGGGTTGATGAGGGAGATGGGGGGGGGGAATCGGCTAGGTGGGGCATGGGCATTAAGTAGGACACTTCTCGGGATAAGTACTGGGTGTTGTGTGTAAGTGCTGAATCACTAAATTCTACACGTGAAACTAATATTTCACTATACATCAACTAGATTTTTTTTTTTTCATTTGAGAGAGAGAACACAAGCAGCAGAGGGAGGCAGAGGTAGAAGCAGACCCCCTCTGAATGGGGAGTCAGACATGGACTCAATCCCAGGACCCAGAGATCATGACCTGAGCTGAAGGCAGACGCTTAACCATCTGAGCAATTCAGGCACCCCTACACTAACTAGAATTTAAATAAAAAGCTGAAACACAAAAAAACAACAGAACAAAAAAATCTTAGTCTGTCAAAGGAAAACTTTTTTTTATTACATCATTTTATTTTTTCAGTGTTCCAAGATTCATTGTTTATGCTCCACACCTAGTGCTAAAGGAAAACTTTAAAATAGGTGTAATCTGCTGTTTCTACTCTTTTGTTTATCCCTCTCTAAAATGAATATGAGCCAGATCACCTTTGGGGTCTCCTCCATTTTTAAAACTCCACATTCTACAAACCTCATCATCTTTACTGATCTGTTATGAGACAGCTACATTGTAAATAATAATATTAATATGGTAATTTACTTGCCAGAGTTTTTGTTTATTCCAAGAGGGTTAAATTGACTGTCATCTTTCTTTGAGTAGAGAAGAGTAGATGAAATTTCTTCCATTTTAAAGATTAGGAAATAAGAAACAGCAGTTCATAGATAAGGGTGTATGGTACATTTCATTTTATCTAGTTACTGAAATGTATTATTCTCATCCTTTTCATAGTAATCATACATCAAACACTATTAGATAACCATGTTGTGAGGATTATTGTCAAACAGGAAATTTTATATTTATTCAAAACATGTCTATGGTGTGAGGTCTATTTGGTTACTTAGTTGTGCCAAGGTTTTAAAAATAGTTAAGATAAAATGTGAGCATAGGAACTCAATAATGAAATCTAAGATCTTCTGTTCAAGAGTAAGAAGCAATTACTATTTGCAATTTAATTAGGAAAACACAATCAAAGGAATAAAGAGCGCCTATCTGCCTGCTGAATATTAAAGATCGCCACAAAGGGAACCCTCATGTGAAACGTGGTTGTGGCTAATTAGCTGAAGTATATGGGGGCTGGAACGAGTGCCCAGCTCAGGGCTAGACAGTCACCTCCCCAGGGCCCAGAGATCAGTGATCACTTAGGAAGCAAACACTTAGAGTCACAAAACCTAGGCTATGCCTGTCTGTTGCAATAATTCACAACACGTAATGCACTCTTCTATATTTTCCCTTGACATTCAATTTGCAGTTGCTTGGAAACATCACAGGCTTGTGCTTATTAATAAAGAATCGTTGCTATGTTGACCCTGAACTAAATCCAAGGCAAAGCTGACCGCTCTCTGCAAAGAAGCTGAGGAAGCCCCCCAACGTGCTGTGGGCCAAGAGGAGAGTCCTTGGGGAAGCAGGTCTAGCCTTCTGACCCTGGGATAGAAATGAAAAGCTCAGGTGGGGACCACACGTACAGGACAGCTTGATATTGGAAAAGAGCCCAGAATAAAAGTCAAGAGTCTGGGGTTCTGGTCTTCTAGACTTGGCTCAGCCACTACGGGTCTGCGACTTTAAGTAAGGTTCTTTACTTCTCTGGGCCATATTTATTTCACCTGTAAATGGGATGAAGCAGTCACTCTCCAATGGGAAAACACAAAGGTACAACGCAAAGTCGTTTCTTTCAGAGCAGATCTGCATACAGATAAAGGGATCTTCTTTCGCATCCCTTCTGCTGATCTGACAGGTACACCCCGCAGGCTGCTGGTTGGTCTTCCCTTCTGTCCCATCGGTGGGTATTGCTGCCACCAGACAGAGGGTTGTCAACACATTTGTTCTCATTTCAATATTCGAGGATTTATACACGTGAGGCATTGTGAGGGCAGCTGGAGATACAGTCATGGACCAAAAACCCCACAAAAATCCTGCTCTTGGGGACTTTCTAATCAGACAATATATAAAACATCAGGTGTTGGTGATAGTGCTTTGAGGGAAAATAAAGTTGGATAAGGGATCAGACCCACCTGGGGAGGGAGGTTGTTCTTTAAGCTGGGAAGGCCTTCCCTGAAAAGCTCACATCGGAATTGAATTCTGAGTGAAGGGGGGAGGGTGTCCCCAGTCTGGGGCAGAGCAGTCTGGGGGTGAGGGGTGGAAGTTAAGGACAAAGGTCCCGGAGAAGAAACTTGGGAGGTTCAAGAAAAATCAAGGAGACCAATGTGGGTGGAATGAAGAGGCAAAGAGATTGGGCAGCAGTGGTGGTTGCGTTTCTTTTTTTTTTTTTTTTAAGATTTTATTTATTTATTTGACAGAGAGAGAGATCACAAGTAGGCAGAGAGAGGGGCAGGATTCCTGCTGAGCAGAGAGCCCAATGCGGGCCTTGATCCCAGGACCCTGAGACCATGACCTGAGCCGAAGGCAGAGGCTTTAACCCGCTGAGCCACCCAGGCCCCCCGGGGGTTGCTGTTGTGAGGGGGGAGGTCATGGGGAAGCTGTTGCCCTCGCTGGAAGGCACCCAGGGAACAGCGTGGTCTGGATTTAGGGGTCCCTAGTGTTGGCAGGGCTCAGAGAGTAGACCATGCCCTAGACAGGTATGTGACTGTCCCTCGAGGCCACACACGCCAGAGGGGCCCCACTTGGCTTTAAGCCTCCATGGTCGTCATCTTGAAATGCTAAATAGTTTTACTCTTGTGTTTGTGGTCATTGAGTGAAGTCCCACAGCCAGTGGTGCTTGTGCCCGGGGCTTGGAGCCTCTGTTCATGTGGGGTTCTGCTTCTTGGCCCCTGGGTTGGGCGCCAGGTCACCCAGCCCCCCTCACCGGGACCCAAGTGTGGTGGTGGGATCACTGGTAGGGCCAGGCCACACCCTCTGCCTGTCACAGGTGCGCGCAAGGGGGAGGGTCCCTGGGCCTGAGGGAGCTGATGTCACATAACAACACAAGATGACAGGTAGAGAGACTGCAGAATAAAGGAAAAGCTTTCTTCTTGGTCCTTATTGTTGTTTTTGTTTTGTTTTTCTCCTCCTCCTCCTCCTCCTCCTCCTCCTCCTCCTCCTCCTCTCCTTCTCCTTCTCCTTCTTCTTCGTCTTGGAACAAAGGATCCCTATTTTCATTTTGCAGTGACCTCTGGTGCGCCTCTTGGTCAAGAACAGGGTCATCTCCCTAGGCTTAGGACCTTGTTTTAAAATCCAGTAATCATCTTGCTGCATTTCCGTGGGTCCTGTTGCCCTCTACTGGACGAACTAGGAATTACCTCCACCTCAAAATGTTGAAGAAAATGCTTCCAAATCAAGAAATTCAAAACTCCTTCGAAACTATATTTGAAACAATCATTGATATTCTCCCTCTGGGATTTTGAAGGCTGTTGTAGGTTTGAATAGCCAGTTCCTAATTGAGTTGCCTTGTAGGTAGGTGAGTTTTGTTTGGAAAGGAACTATCACAATACCTTAGTATCCAGGTGTGAGATGTGAAATACAGCAGAAACCACATTTTGAACAGCGGGTGATTCTGTTTTATTGTGCCATGTATTATTACTGTGTGTGAAATATTCCTCACAATTAAAAAATATTGAAATAGACTTACATATTAATAGTACCTTTTTTCAGAACTTAAAGAACCTAATCACTCCAATTTCCAAGTTCTGCATATCTGACAATTTTTCACATCATTGGACATCGGGAGAATTACCTAGGAAATATTTCTTTAATGTTTGTAATACATCAAGAATTTAATATTTAGCCATTAAATCACCGCTTCTAAGATAGACTTTCTTTTTGGCAATGATGGTACCAAAACCGGGGACCCCTGTTGTCTTCAGCTGTTTTACTCTGTGTGTGTGTGTGTGTGTGAGAGAGAGAGAGAGAGAGAGAGAGAAACAGAGGGAGAGATGTATGTGGAGCCAGGTGCCAGTATGAGTGCCAGGTGGCCAGCCTATGTTCTGTGTGTAAGGCTGGGTGTCATCAGCACAACCGACGGCCTCATCTAGACTCTTCCATGTCGCGCTGTAGCCCAAACCCCATCTGACTCCTCTCATTTAAATTTCACAGCAACTTTGCAAGAGAGATATTCTACTTCCCACAGAAAACTGAACATCACTGGTGTTAAGTCACTTACCTAAGATTGTTAACCTAGTAGCTGACGGTTTGGACTCCATGCCAGGGCTGTCTGGTTGCAAAGCCCCAAGTCCTTCGCTGTGCAATGTGACTGCCTAAGAAATGACTCTAATCCTGATTAGTTTTGCAGAGGACTACCAGTAAGGACGTAACCAGCTGTGTAACGTGACGGCACGTTACAAGTCACAGACGGCGAATTCACAGCCCCGAGGAATGAAGTGAGCAGCCCTGAGCCAGGTGTTCAGGAGAAGAACTGGGCTTACCCCTGAGTCCCCTTAGCCCTAGCTGGGTGTTCTTTCTTATCACATTGCTGAAATCACTTCGTTTAGAAACTGGGGACATCGTATTTTATTCTATTTTATTTCCACTTTTCTATCTCTTCGGTGATGGTCTTTGGGCCCTCCAGGAACTATGTAGAATAAGAGATACAAAAGAACGACCTGGTACAAGATTCTGAATGAATTAAATCTTGGTCATGCTCTAACTGAGCAAGGAAAGAGAAACAGAGTTGACTGAATAGGTGGCCCACTGTCGTACTCGTGTCCCTCGGTGCCACCTTCCGTCTGTTGATCGATCAGCCAACATTTACTAGTAAAAATTTTTGGGAAGACGTTAAATTATTTTGGTTAATAAGGAACAGAGATGCAGATTATTTAGAACATTGTGGTAAATTTAAATTGTCTAGAGGGACTGAACAGCAAATGAAAGCTTGATTTCAGCTTGGTTAAGTACAGAGTAATTGGAATCCTTAAATGAGTATGCTAATTTAATTAAAAATGTAAGGCAAAAACAAACATGTTAGCTAAAAGGGTGACTATTATATAATCTTAATGAGTTTTCAATTTAAACATTCTTTCCAAATAGAAATAGGATTAATTTTAGGGCTCTCAGATACATTACATTGAACTCAGGAAAAAAATAAGAGGATCTAGGAATGATTACTGTACCTCACTCGTTTCAGATAGATTACAGAATTACATATATTTTAAGTTTTAGAAAACCAGGAAATAGAATTGATTATTCATTAAATCTCAGAATTGGGAAAGACTGTTAAGTTTCCAAAGTAGCACAAGTCAGCAGAGGAAAAGATGTACAAATTTAATAAAAAATGAGAGTTTCCTTATGTAAGATAAAGAAACACTATCAAAATACCAGACAAGCAGAGGGGGAGTAGTTACAGCAATTAACTAATAATTGTATAATATTAATTATAATTATATATAAAGATTATATAAGGTAATCATTACAAAAGATTGATAAGAAATTCCCCCTCTCTCATGCTCTCTCTCTCTTTCAAATAAACTAATAAAACCTTTTTTTAAAAAAGGAAATTAAAACTGTATTGAAGTTTCACTTCTTACTTATTAACAAGAAAAGTATTAAATCTAATTTCTCGGTAGTAAAAATTCTTCCCAACAAGAGCCACATGAGATCCAGATGGTTTTACAGATGAGTTCAACTAAATTTTCCAGAAACAGATCATTCTCTCTGATGTAAATTCTTCCAGAGGATGGGAAGAGTGGAAATATTCTTAATGCATTTTATGGCATCAGTACAAGAAAAGAACACTAGAATGAAGGGAAATTATAGTTCACTCTCATTTTTAAGTATAGATGTAAAAATGCTAAATAAAATATTCTAAACAGAATCTAACAATGTGTAAGAAAGATAGCACATCATAATAAATACTCCAAAATAGCATGGCTTAATAGGAGAGGTTTTAAAGGGAGGCTCATCTAGGCTAGCAGGACAGCTCTAATTCAACAGGTTGCCTAGAGATCTCCCATCCTTCCAACTGGTTGCCAGGTCCTTCCAGAGAGCCCTGTGCTCATCTGAATCATCAAACCTGGGCCACTCCCACATCAGGGTTATGGTCAATACAACGTGAGGAAAAGCTGAGTCCAGGGTAAGCAATGTTTCTTTAAGTAGGAGCTACCTGAAAGCTGCACCATTACTCCTGGAATGAATAGAATTGTTGGACAACTTCATGCCCAGGAAGAGGAGGATGCAATTTTTGGAGGCAATTGGCGACCTAGCATAAGTCACCTGGCCTGGGAAGGAGGCAGGGAGGATCCCACTGATCCTCAATGCAGCGGATGCTCTTGTTATGAAAACCACATGAGGAATAATTCTAACAAAAGGTGTTTAAGATCCAGATTCAGAATATCATAAGATCTTACTAGAGGATGTTAAAGAATAGCCAGGAAAATGGGATGATGTGTATTTGGAGAGGGGTACTCAAGACTGTAAAGTTGCTTATTCTCTCCAGATTCTCAAGAGGCTCATAATGCATTAGAAATCCACATAGCATGAGGAGGATTGCAACCGTTCTTATTTTACTGCTGTTTTAGCCATTCCAAATATAACTGCCTGGGGGAATTTCTCTTGGGTCTAGGGACAGAAATTATTATTTTTGTCCCATTTGTATCATTGGCGCAGTCTCAGATTGGAGGACAAACAGACTTTCAGGGAAAACACGGAAGAGAAGGTGCGTAGTTGGGGCAAAACCCAGTCAACCCAGTTGTACCAGTTTCTTTTAGGATATTTCCTGCAGGAGCGTAAAGTCTAATCAGATTTTAGAAGGAAATGAGAAGTCTTTAAACTCTTGGATGTTACAGCAAGTGTCAGTGAGGCAGGTTTCAAGAGCAGCCACCAACTATGTGATCTATGCTGAGGGGAGGTGCTGTTGATAAGTGTTTATGAACTGTAGCCACTGATCAGTGAGCCGAGCTAAGGAAGAGAAAGATGGACAGTTAAGGCCAACTTCAGGAGACTCTTAGAAGACTGAGAAGGCTGCCTCTAGTCTCCAGCTCTGTTTTCCCTACTCTGGGTGAGAGCTCTAGCATTCTTCCCGGAGCCAGGCTGGAACTGCAGAACGGGTGGCAGAGGGATGAGAAGCAGTTGGGAGGTGCAGAGCCTCTTGCAGGAGGACCCGGAGTTCTGGAAAACATGCCCTTAGTCTTTGCGCGGTCCAGCCGCCTAGGAGCTGGAGGGCGTGCTCAGAATGGGAGGTGTGGCTCCCTGTCCCTGATGGGGCACGGTCTGCACACCCCACCTACGTCTAATGCGGGACCGGGCCCCCAAACCTAGCAAACCTTAAGTCACCTGGCCTGGGAAGGAGGCAGGGAGGATCCCACTGATCCTCGACGCAGCGGATGCTCTTGTTATGAAAACCATCCTGTTGCTTCTTCTATTCACTGGTTACATTTAAAAAAATGTGGCAAAATATACATAACATAGAATTTACCATCATAACCACTAAGTACATTCACCTTGTTATGCAACCATCACCACGATGCATTTCCGGAACTCTTTCATCTTGCAAAACTGAAACTCTGCCCCCATTAAATAACAACGCCTCATCCCCCCACCCTGAGCCCCCGGCCACCACCTTTCTACTCTCTGTCGCTATGAATCTGACTGCTCTAGGGACCTCCTGTAAGCGGAACCATACAGTACTTGCACTTATAATATCTTCCAGGTTTTTCCATGCTATGGCATGTGTCAGAATTTCCTTCCTTTTTGAAGGCCTGAGTAATACTCTGTGATATGTATGAACTACATTTGTTCATTCATTTCTCAATTCATTCTTGGGTTTTTCTACCTTTTTGCTGTTTTGAGTCCTGTTGCTATGAACAGGGGTGTACAAATCCCTCTTCTAGTCCCTGCTTTCAAATCTTTGGGTATGTACTGAGACAGAATTATCAAATCATATGGAAATTCAATTTTTTTTTTTGAGGAACTGCCATACTGTTTTGAGCACAAGGTTCCAGTTTTTCCACATCTGCCCCCTGGTTACCTTTTATGTGACAAAGCACACTAGCACAACGTATCTGCTTTGTTTTAAAGAATACCATCCTAGCTGGTTTGCTGTTCTTTCTTTCCTTCTCTCAAGCATTTATCTTATGTCATTTTCTTCTTATCAAAAATCCAGGACTCAGCATAGTTATGGTTTGGGGGGATGGGTGCAGGGATCAAAGTATAAAATACTTTTGTATTCATGATCTCTTTGATTCCTGGGCTATGAGGGGATTGAGCATCTGTTGTTATTCCCCTTCTTGGATGGAGAAAGGGGGCTCCCAGAAGCTAACTGACCTGCTTAGGTTGTAGGACAACGTTGGACTGGGTATAACACCTTCTGTTTTTGATACATTCTGCACCTTTTCCATCACACTGTGGGAATTCTCTAGTCCCCTCCCTAGGCATCTTCACAGAGACCAGTTGGATTGTCCTCCTTCCAGATACATGGTAGGACTGGCTCAGACATTTAAAACTGCTGTGAAATACAGAATTAATATCTGCTGTGGGCCTCTGTGGGTCCTCTTGGTCTCACCATTCTCTCCAGCTGCTATTTCAGCCAGTCTCCCAAGGCTTAGACCAGCTTCACGTCAGTATAACCAGACACCCCCCCTTGACTCTGCCCTGCATATCTCTTGTTTTCCTCCCTGAAGGAACACCTCACATCACGGCCTGGGTACCTGTAGGAATATCGCATCTCTCACACATGCGCACCGTGGAAGAGCAGGTGAGTCAAAACTCATGGGACCAACTTCGCCCAAAAGGAAATGGAAGCCAACAGATAAATGGAACCAATCCGTCAATCAATCAGTGAAGTCATTCTTCCGGGAGGACATTTCTTTCCTTTTTTTTTTTTTTTAAGATTTATTTATTTATTTATTTATTTGACAGAGAGAGAGAGAGATCACAAGTAGGCAGAGAGGCAGGCAGAGAAAGAGGGAAAGCAGGCTCCTCGCTGAGCAGAAAGCTGGATGTGGGCCTTGATCCCAGGACCCTGACATCCTGACCTGAGCTGAAGGCAGAGGCTTTAACCCACTGAGCCACTCAGGCGCCCCCAGGAGGACATTTCTGAGATGCATTCCATAAAATTTCTTTAGAAAGACTTGGCAAGAACTAAAACAATTCACCTTTAACAGTGGCCAAATCAGTAATGGATTCATTATTAGTTTTCTCTCCTTTTTATTCTACAGTTCTCCTCCATATAACTAATTCTTAGGATCATTTGCCCAGTAAACTCTCTGGACACAAGCTTCCCTCCCCTCCTCTGCAGGCTCTGCTTTCAGGGGATTCCATGCAATTCTAGAAATGAGCAAATCTTTAGGATGAGTTTTGGGCTGGGTCACTATTGCATCAGAGAGCAATTAATTGGGACTCCATTGCTAATCTAAATTGAGAATGACAATCTTGGCATGCAGTAGCATCAAAATAATTAGGATTCTGACCTGCAGTAGACCAGCTTGGGCAATATGCTTTGCAGTTTGGAGCAAAAATAATTATGAGAATTGTGGCAGAGTGACAGAGGAGACTGAAGGCATAGCCTCAACTGGTCTCTCATGTCAGGTCAGACCCTGTTGTGAAACAAGTGGGATCTGGGATCTAAGATAGAGATATTTGCATGGGCAAGATTGTCTTTTGAATCTCAAGACTTCCTGGAACCATCTGGATTGGTAGAAGCAGCCCCCTCACTCTTGCTTGAGGACAGAAGTTTCTGCTTGCTTGATTGCCAGTAGAAATTCACATAGGGCAAATGTTTCACAGAATTATGCTGGGCTCCTTAAGATTCACTCATACCATCCCTCTGCTGCCCCAAGGCTGGTTTCCAAAGTCAGATCTCAGCTCAGCCTAAATAGAAAAATAGCTTACACACACAATCACACACACACACACACACACACACACACATTTATTTTGTAGTTTTTCATGGTGGTACATGTGCTAAATGATTGGTTTATGGGTGGTACTGTGTGATCAATAGCCAGAGTATTGGTTCGGGAACCACCTGGTAGAAGTAGAACTAGACCCTCTTACCAACACTCCCCATGACCCAATCATCATTCGTGCTTCCTGTGAAACCTTGAACTTCGCGGGATTAGAGTCCTGGTTTCACTGCAATGGGGCCATTGTCCTTGAATGGTCACTTTGAGATTCCCGAGGCAGTAGACCAGCAGACAAGGGAAGGAGATGCTGATTGTGGTTATCACAAGGAGCTGGAACAGTTGCTGCCCAGTGAGGGCACGAGGGAGTGCGCCTGGGATGCAGAGGATTCCCTGGGCATCTTTTGGAGCCTCCGTGCCAAGCAATAACAACAAGTGGGCAACTCGAGCAGTCGTGGATTCACACGGGCAAAACAACTAAGGGGCAGGCCCTTTAAGGAGGAAGGTCAGGGTTACCTTACCATCTAAGCAACGTAGCCTGGTCAAAGTCCCAGCAGAGGTAAAGAAAATCTGAATGGGAATCAGAGGAGAAAGATGCTAATTATCAGTGACCTTCCAAGAAACGGGTGCAGCAGAAGAGACCATAGATTGTTCCCCTAACCCACTTGTATTAGGTCTTCATAGGGAATACTGCTGCCACCACCAGGAAGGGAGCGCGGTGATCGATTGGACTTGAGGGAGAGCATTAGAGATATGGGTGGTGCCATGAGACATAGCTCAGATGCATTTTATAACAACCCGGAAAGATGAGCATAAGTCCTCTGGAGCAGTGACTAACTCTGTAGTGAGTCTTTTAAAATCCAATATTTGTGGGCGCCTGGGTGGCCCAGTCAGTTAAGCGTCTGCCTTTGGGTCAGGTCATGATCCCAGTGTACTGGGATCGAGCCCTGCATTGGGCTCCCTGCTCGGCGGGAAGCCTGCTTCTCCCTCTCCCAATACCCTGCTTGTGTTCCCTCTCTCGCTGTGCTTGTGGCAAATAAATAAATAAATAAACTCTTTAAAAAATAATTCAATATTTATATATATTGTGAAATCATAACCATGATAAGTCAATTAATATCATCACCACACATAGTTACACAACTTATTTTTCTTGTGATGAGAACTTCTAAGATCTACTCTCTTAGCAGCCTTCAAATATGCAATATAGTATTATCGACTGTAGTCACCATGCTGTACATTACATGCCCAGGACTAATTTATTTTGTGACTGGAAGTTTGTAAACTTTTGGTCCCTTTCCCCACTTTCTCCACCCCACCACATCCAGCCCCTGGGAACCACAATCTGTTCTATGAGCAATTTTGTTGTTGCTGATGTGGTTTAATAATGGACTTTAATGTTGGCTTTCTTCCTTCCTTGGTCTCTTTGTTGCTGTCCCCTGGGATCACCTCCCAAATAAACTACCGCCACTAAGACTCTCATGTCCTGTGTTTAGGAGAACCTGGGCCATAATAACATAATTTAGTGCACAGTTAAGCTCATAAAAGAGTAAAAGAAATAGACCAGGGGCTAAGGAAAAAAGATAGACCAAAGCCAGAATGGCAAGCAGGTACTTAATGAGAAGTAAGTGAATAGGCTGCCCGTAAACTAGGGTTTGGACTCCTTTGGAAGGGATTGGGTAGGCTTTGTTCAGACAGCAGGAGATGCGGGAGCTAAGACCACTGCGTAAGGCCTCTGAGATACACCTTATTGTAAAACAATCCACCCATCAATAAAAGAAATCCAGAAGGAAAGGAAATAAAATTTCTAAATAAAAAATTATCAAATATAGGAGGAAATCACCCACAATCAGTGAGAGTGAGCAGAAAAAAGCAAATAATATTATTAGACCCCTGAGGACTTGGGGGTATTGGAACAATCAAATGTAAAAATTATTGGAATATTCTTAACAAGTTTACTAAAAATAAGCAGAGAATTGAAAATGTGAGAAAAGAATAAAGATTATAAAATAAATACACACATTTGAAAAAGAGCTGAATAGGATTTGAAGAAATGAAAACGAACATTAAGAAAAGTTTACATAATGAAATGAACAGACACTTCTGATGAGAAATGGGTGAGCTCGAGTAGAGGTGTGAAGGAATTATAGAGGATCGAGAGAGAGAGCAGAGAGGAAAAGAAATGGGTAGTCAGAAAAACAGACTCAGAGACACCAGAATAAATTCAGTTGGAATTCCAGAAGGACAGAATAGGGAAAATCATACTAGAAGGTAGTATTGCGGAATTTTAAGATCGGTAAAAGACAGGAATTCTTACCTGCAGGAGATACAGCAAATCGCAAACAAAAGGAAAACCGCAAAAGCAACACCTGGACATAAAGAAGTAACAGAACAACAAAGATGATGGGAAGATGTCAAAAGCAGGTGGAGAGGAGATAGGTCATGTTCAAAAGAGTGACAACTGGAGGGGTGGTGAGCTTCCCTAAAGCAGCGACAGAAGCCCAGAGAGAAAGTGTTGTTAACCTAGAGTCGTAGGCGAGGCTAACTGTGCAAGGATGGAAATGAAGATGAAGATGTCTTTAGGAAACCAGACCGTGAAGTGTTTATTGCCAATAAGCCTTCACAAAGGAATTCTTTTTTTTTTTTTTTGAAGATTTTATTTATTTATTTGACAGGGAGAAACACAGCCAGAGAGGGAACACAAGCAGGGGGAGTGAGAGAGGGAGAAGCAGGCTTCCCGCCGAGCAGGGAGCCCGATGTGGGGCTCGATCCCGGGTCTCCGGGATCATGACCTGAGCCGAAGGCAGTCGCTTAACCAACTGAGCCACCCAGGTGCCCCCACAAAGGAATTCTTGATGATGTACTCCAGAAAGAAGGAAATGGATCCCAGAAGGAAGATCTGAGATTCGAGAAGGACTGGTAAGCAAACACTGACTATAAAATAATGATACCACTGTCTAATTTGCATTGTAAAAAAACTCCACTGGAATATTGCATGGTGTCATATGGGCAAGAAATAAATGGGGTTTAAGTGCTCAAAAGACCTTTATTGTTCAGGAAAAGCACAGAGATGTGAAAACATAGGAATTTACAGTTATCTATACATGTTATAAGTTTAAGGATAACTGTTGGAAGAAAAAAATCGAGTGTATAACTTCTATAACAGGAAACATAAAACAATGAAAAATTTTCCTCAATTAATCTAAGGGAGGCAGAAAAAAGAAGATGCAAAAAAAAAGCAAGATTAGTGGAAAGCACAATTTTTTGGCAGAAATAGTTTCAACTATATAAATAATGATATAATTGCATAATAATTATATAAGTACTTAAATGAGGTGTATTTACAAATAAAAGGACGATGTTGTCAGATTGACTAGAAATAACCAGAAATTGCAAATTTATAGGAACACACCTAAGACAACACAGAAAGTTTAAAAGGCAGAAAAAGATACATGGCCAGAGGTAGCTTCTATAGCAATATTTATATCAGAAAAAATATATTTTAAGGTAAAAATATTAGGGACAAAGAGAGCCACTACATACTGTTAGAATATGTGATTTACTGGGGCTGTCTAATGTTTAAAAAATTGTTTGCCCCTAATAACATATAGTTTTTGTTTTTGTTTTGTTTTGTTTTTTTTAAAAGATTTTATTTATTTGACAGAGAGAAACACAGACAGAGAGGGAACACAAGCAAGGGGAGTGAGAGAGGGAGAGGCAGGCTTCCCGCTGAGCAGGGAGCCCGATGTGGGACTCTATCCCGGGTCTCCGGGATCATGACCTGAGCTGAAGGCAGTCACTTAACCAACTGAGCCACCCAGGCGCCACCAACATATAGTTTTAACACACATAAAGTAGCAGCTGATGGGGCTGTAAAGGGAAATGGGAAGATTCAGCATCATAGCAGGGATTTTAATACTCCCCTTCAGAGACTGTGAGCCCTTGGAGGCAAAATATTGGAAAAATATATAAAATGTCTGGACCCAAAACTTAAAAGCTTGAGCCCATGAACACACATCGAACCCTGAACCTAAGAATTAGAAGATAGGCATTTTTCTGAAGAATATCGAGTTATTTATGGAAAGGTTACAAATCAGGTCTACATCAATTTCAAAGAGTTGGTATCAAAGAGAACATGTTTTCTGGCCACAATACAAGTAAATTAGAAATGAATAGGAAAAAGATATCTAGAAAAGCTTCATGTATTTGGAAAGTAAAAAGACACTTCTCAATAATTCATGGGTCAAGAAAGTAATCCAAATGGAAATTAAGAACTTATGACTTAATGGTCTCAAAAGCACCATACATAAAAATATGTGGGGAATTTATTTGAAAAAAGAAAGACTGAAAATATCAATGAGCTAAGCTTTCAGCTTGAGAAGTTAGGAAAAGAGCAAGAGAATAAACCCAGAGAACACAGAGCAGAGGAAGTAATAATCACCAGAGCAGAAATTAATACAATTTTTAAATAAAGTCCAGTAGAATCAACAAAGTCAGAAGGTGTCTTGAGAATGACGAAATGAAGACCGACCTCAGGCAGAGAGAACTAAGAAAAAAGACACATCAACACAATATTGGAAACAAAATGGATGCGCCTATGGAAGTAGCAAGTATTTAAAATTAATATGAAAATAGTCTAATTGACCTATGTCAGTTGTGGAGGATAGAGATGGGTGGCTGTGGGGTCCCTGGAGTGGCTGCCTCCGGCTGGCTCCCTCCGCGCCTACAGAGAGCCCTCCGGTCCAAGAGCACATCTCCATCAGCAACTGATACAGGTGGGGACATGAAGGTCCAGCCACTTATCCTACTCTGGGACAACTCTGACCCTGTAATTTTTGCAGCAGTGTGCTCTTAAATGTATAACACTTGGCTTCTTGGGGGGTAGGCGGGAAACCCTGATTTGTTTGCTGATTTCTGTGGTATGAATGTCCCCCTGGATGACTACAGGCTTCCAACGGGAGACCAGCAACACCCTATCATACGGCAGAGTCACCCTACAGATGCGCTGCTGGAAATAAACTCAAGGACATGGAAATGTGTGGCAAGGTCATGGAAGTGATGAGCATTTATTAACTTTGTTTTCATATTATATATATAAAATTGCAAGTTTATATATTTTTTTTACCTTTTAAAAAAATAGAGTATTTGTTTATTTTAGAGATAGAAAGAGCAGAAGCAGGGGTAGGAGGCAGGAGAAGGAGAGGGACAGGCCGACTTTTCACCGAGCAAGGAGCATGGTGGGGATCGATCTCCTGAGATCATGGCCTGAGCTGAAATCAAGAGGTGGACGCTTAACTGACTCAGCCACCCAGGCACCCCTGTAAGTTTATATAATCTCTTTTCCTTTCCTTTCCTTTCCTTTCCTTTCCTTTCCTTTCCTTTCCTTTCCTTTCCTTTCCTTTCCTTTCCTTTTCTCTTATTCTTATTCTTATTCTTATTCTTTTTTTTCTTGAGAGGAGAGAGAGAGAGGCAGGGGGGAGGTGGGGAGGGGCAGAGGGAGAAGGAGAGAATGAATCCTAAGCAGGCTCCATGCTCAGCACAGAACCTGCCATGGTGTTCAATCTCAGGAAACTGAGATCATGATCTGAGTTGAAATTAAGAGTCAGAGGCTTGACCAATTGAGCCAGACAAGTGCCCCTTAATATAATTAAATTAAATTATAATTTAATCTTTAACAATGGCACGTGTAATAACTGGTTCACAGAATTCCTAGAAATGGACCAGTTTGCACTCCAGAGCTGGTACAAGCAGGCTCCAGCCCACACTCTGTATGTGCCCCAGAGCTCCCCCAGGGCTTGCTGGCGCCTGTGCCGAGCTTCAGTCACGACCTGATGACTCTCCTTGTCTAGTCCTGGTTGCCTTCCGTTCTCATAGGCAATGATCCCCTAATAGTGTCCTGCTGTATGACAGACCAGTTACTGTGGTCTGAATGTTCGCGTCCCCCGAATTCATGTGTTAAAGTTTAACCCCCAATGTAATGGTATTTGCAGGTGGAGGCGATTAGGTCGTGAGGGTAGAACTCTGGACCACATACGGAGCAGTGTGCTAGAGGCTGCTTGTACCGGCTTTCACATGCAAATTGTTCCATTTTTAGGAATTCTGGGACCTTATGAGTGAGATTCCGGGGAGTTCCCTTACCTTCCTGTCCTGTGAAGTGACAGCAAAAGGACAGACACCTAAAAAAGCAGGCCCTTACCACACATCAAATCTGTTGGTACCTTATCTTGAGCTTCCTAGCCTCCAGAACCTTGAGAAAGAAGTGTGTGTTGCAAATAAGCTACCCAGTGCCTGGTATTTTCGTTATAGTAGCCTGAACGGACTAAGACACCAGTCTCTGGCCAAGTGTCATTCATGATTTGCAAGCACCCTTCTACCCTTTCTTCCTCTGTCTTTTTCCACTGGCATTTCAGCAATTTGGAATCACACAATGCAGAGGCCTTTGGCGCACCTACATGCTCCCCAGTGTGGCAAGGCAGTGGGAAAATACTCCTGAGACTCACTGTAACAGACACTTATGATGCCCTCCCCGCACATCTCCTTGGCCACCCTGACCCATAGCTCCGATGGCTCCAGGTGTGAACTAGGACTCAAGTTGGCATTGTCTCACCTCAAAGATGGTGCCATGAGTCAGTCTGTAGTTCTGCCTCAAGGCCTCTGCTAAAGTCCTGGGTGCCTGATTGTGTGTGAGAGTTAAAGCCCCCCAAACAGTTCCAGTTCATAGAGAACAGGAGCCACATGGTAAATGCTCAGCCCCATGTCTTTGGAGTGACAACTGTGGGACACCTCTGTAAGCTTCTCAGAGAGCCCATTGATACTGAGGGCTGTTGTATGTAACAGTGACCTTGATGATACCTCTTCAGATTGACTCTTCACACTCTGTCTCAGGATTTCAGTGTTGACACTCATACTTCCTTGGCTCACTTACCAAAATACTCTCCCTGTATCCAAGTCCTTCTATCAGGTTCTTCTTTGGAGAAGGGACAGAAAAAAACCTATTCTAAGATATCTGATCATTTTTTTTCCCCTCAAAAGAACTGTCTATTCTTCTGTTTACAGTGTTTGTTTGTTTTTTTTAAATTGTTACTAAAAATTCTTTTCCAGTGTTTCAAGATTCATTCCCCATTCCCCACACCCAGTGCTCCACGCTTTAGGTGTCCCCAGTACCCACCACCAGGCTCTCTCATTTTTTTTTTTTTAAAGATTTATTTATTTATTTGAGAGAGAGAGAGCATGCACACGTGGTAGGGAAGGGCAGAGGGAGAGGGAGAAAAAGAGAAACAGACTCTCCACTGAGCAGGGAGCCCCACACAGGGTTCGATCCCAGGATCCAGAGATGATGAGGAGCTGAAGACAGATGCTTAACTGACTGAGCCTCCCAGGAGCCCTCCACATTTTAAGTAGAGGCATTGGACCATCCTTGTAGGATTTACTGAACATAGGTTCTGCTGTTTTCAGCCCAAATTTAAGGAAAGGGGACAATGATCCAGGGTAAAAGTTGACAATAAGACTTACAGGGTGTTGTGAGGTGTGTGTGTGGAGGGGAAAGTACTCAGCCACTTGATACAAAAAAAAGCATGGTTCTGGTGAACTAATTGGAGAACTTGGCATGTTTTACTTGGGGGTTGGACCATGGCTGAACCAAGAGATGGCTGCTTGAATCCTACATTAGAAGCTTCAAGGAGAGAGACTCATCAGAGCCTACAACAGAGAAAGAGGGGGTGTATTGCAGACGCAGGGACCTGCACTTCTAGTTTGATGGGCAAAAAAATGCCAGGTGTTTTCTGTGGGTCAGCATGGGCATGGCAGAAGCTAGCTAGCTAGCTAGGTCAGCCTACGAGAGCACGGTGAGCCCAAAGAAGGTCTATGTGAGGTGGCGGACCAGAGCAGAAGCTGACCTGGAGGGTTTCCCCACCATGCTGTCCTGGTGGTACCAGCCTTCACAGAGCTGGCTGGAAGGATGTAGAACAAATATGATATTTCCTTTCTTGCGCAGGCTTCTCCCTTTGGGTCATACCCAGCTGGTCGTTGCTGGGAGGGGAAGGGGGAAGGTTTAAGTGTTGTGAGACCAAATTTTGATTTGGGTTGGACTGGACTTTTTAATACTGGAAAATCGGTCTGTTTATTAGCACTTAGCAGTGACAAGAAAAGCTATGAAAACTGTCCTAGATTCTTCCAGAGAGAGGGAGATCTGATAGAATGATTTCAAAAGACAGTGTGGGAAAAAAAGTGCGAGTTCATGATTTCCTTTCACCAAGTATTTCAGCTTAAGAAGTTAACTTGTATAAAAACGCTTCTTAACATGGTAGTTTGGATAAAGACGTCCTCTTACCACCTAAATAGTACAAGGGCCCTCATCATCGTCTCATTTTCATAATGGTAAATGTTTATTCCACTGCGGTTGAACCAGGGGAAGAAGTTCTCTGATCTCTATCTCGATTGCCTTTTGAAACCTTCTAGGGTGCATTACTTGGGGAAGCCGGCAGCATTTCAGGTAGGCCTGGAAGGGCCTTTGAAAAGTCAATGCGTGTACTCATGAGTGCGGCCAAGTTCTCTAGAACCCCACGAACAATGTTAGGCACAGAATAACCTGATTCTAGAAGGAAACACTAGACTTTTCTGCAGCCATTTCCAAAGATGAACTTTGGGTTTCTTGTGAATCCGGAATCCAAGTTTTTCTCATTGCGGACCTCAAATTCCTCCTGCTGCACAGAATTCGAAGCTGCTCCCTCTTCCGTCCTAAGAGGAAAACAGTAGATCCTGCTCTTCGAGGCGCCCCGGCCCGGCAGCCCCCGCCCCCTAGTCTCGCTCCTTCCTTCCCCAGCGGCCGCCGGGACGCTCGGGGACCGAGGTGGCCCGGCGGGGCCGACACCGGCAACGGGGCCACAGGCCTGCCCGAGCCGGAGCGGGACGGCGCGCGCACGAGGACCCCGCGGCCGGCAGAGGGCGCTGCGGCTCCCCGGCGGCACAGCTGCGGACGGCGGGGCGCCGGGCCGGGAGGAGGTGCCGGGGCCCCGGCGTGTGCGTCTCCGGGCGGCCGGGAGGGGGTGCGCGCCTCTGCCGCCCCGCACCGCCCTCCCGCGCGGGCCCGCTCGCCGCCCGGCGGCTGTCACCGCCGACCGCACCTCGCGAGCGAGGCGCCCGGCTTGGGCTGCGCGCCCCGAGGCTTGCGCTTCGCCGCCGCCCGCCCCGCCGCTCGTCTTTGTCCGGGCGAGGCGGCCCGAGCAGCGGCGGCCGCGGCTACCCAGCCGGGGCGCGCCCAGGCGGGCTGCGGACCGGCCTCGGCCGCGGGCGCGGGTGGCCTCGGAGCGCCCGGAGCGGGGGCGGCGGCCTGGGCGGTGCCTGCGCGAGGTGAGTGCCGGGGCGCGGAGCGGGCGCGGCGGCGGGCGTGGGCGGCCGGGGTGACGGTGACGGCGGCGGCGAGCGCGCGGCAGGTGCGGGGGCGTCCCTGGCTGCGCCGCCTCCGCGGGCTGCTCTTGACAAGTTTGTCGGGCGACCCCCTCCTTTGCGGACCTCCGGGGCGGGTCCGCAGAATCCAGACCTATCGGTAAATAGAAAACTGGAGCTGGAGGAGGGGGCGGCGTGCGGGAACCCGGTCCGGAATGAGAGCCCTCTTAAGGGCAGTGGTGGCTTCTTGGGCGTCTTTCTGGGCTCTTGCCTCCTCAGGTGAGCGAATCCTGTCCTGCGCGGTCCGGCGGGGTCGGGCCGATGGCGAGGACTGCCTTCTGGAACCCGCTCGCCGGCAGGTGCACGGAGTTAGGGAGTGACTGCAGCCGGGCTCAGGGCAGCGCAGGATTTATTTGGCGTTTCTGTCCTCATAGCGCTTATTCTTCCGTGGCCGCATCACCTGCTGGGGCTGAGCTATTGCAGCTCATTTGGCGCCTTCGCTCCTGCCAGGTTAAACATCCTCTGTTTCAGGAGGGGTGGTGGGTTAGTTGAGTCGAGTCCTTCCCCCCACTCCAGCTTTGGGTAATTTGTTCTGTGTCTTCGTCTTAATTTAGTACGAATGTGTTATTTCCTTTGAGCTTTATGATGGGAAAGCAGTGAAGCGGTTTGCTACATCCTTTTTTTTTTTTTCTTCTTCATTCCGAGCCTGTGCACAGAAGGAATTTCAGGCACACAAGTGATGTTACTACCATTCTATTTTAAATACAAACATGGAAAGAAGTACTCTTGGCAGGGTCCCAAAGGCGCCTCTACTCTCTATTATATAAGTGTTTTAAAAAATATTTGCTCATTGGTAAAGTTATAAAAGTGATTACCAGAGCATCTGAGGAGAAGGGTTGAAGATAAGTCAGAACTATATTTTCAGACCAAAACTTTACTTGAACAGAAGCATGGTCTTAGCATGAGGTCTCCTTTAAGATAATATAGGGCCCTTGCTCTGAATGTATTAGAGAGAATTGCAAAACATTAAAAAATAAAATAGATTCTGTGAAGGCTCTAAAGAAACTTGGTGACAATTTTCAACCACTGATTGATAGAGATTAAAAAAAAAGTCGCACAGATATCCTTTATGGCTTTCAAACTATTGAATGATTTTTTTTTCTATCTGATGGAAACTTAGTAATTATGAGCTCTCAGTTATTAAAGATCCCGCCCAATAAAACCTCTACATGTATTTATGGTTTTTTTTTTTTTCAGGGAAGAAGAAGAGAAAAGTAGAAAACATCAGAAATTCTGATGTCTAGGGTGCCTGGGTAGCTCAGTGGGTTAAAGCCTCTGCCTTTGCCTCAGGTCATGATCTCAGGGTCCTGGGATTGAGACCCACATCAGGCTCTCTGCTGGGCAGGAAGCCTGCTTCCTCCTCCTCTCTCTCTCTGCCTACTTGTGATCTCTCTCTCTGTCAAATAAATAAATGAACGCTTAAAAAAAAAAAAAAAGAAATACTGATGTCTAGACAACCCGGCTAGTGCCCCCACCTCAGTATTCCTTTCTGTTTTCAATTTATATATCATGGTTTGGGGTGATGCTGAGACATATACAATGGTAAAAGCTTTCTTGGTGATTCTCATGTGCAGCCAGCGCTGAGTCCCACGGAGTAGCACTGTCTCTTTTAATTTGTCACTTTGTAGCCCAACGCATGGCTACAGGGGTGTAAGGTAAGTTAAAAAAAATAAGCGGTTGATAATTGGGGGAGAGGAAAATGGTATTGGAAAGAAGATATGTCGAAGAATTACAGTATGTGCACTTTTGTATTGTATCCAAAGATCTTCCTTGATGATTTTTTAAAACCTGCAGAAATCATTGTGGTTTATCAAGGACCCATAATTACATGTAAACTACATAGAGAAGTCCTAAGTGGGACATTTCTTTGTGCCAAGGTAAGAGCGAAGTTGAAAAGTAGTGCCAGGGTATTCCTTCTGTGGGCACAAAAAGACAATCAAGTCTTACTTAATTAATCTAATTAAAAACTTAATGTAGCCTAGTAAATGAAGTGCACAAAGCTTTTAAAATTGTTTTTAAGGTTGGAAATAGAGTTGGCTGCTGACTCAGTGGTTTTTGTCTACCTTATGTAATTCCAAATATTCAGCTCTTATGGATGGTTTATGAAGACTTATGTAAGAACTACAGCTATGCTTTTCACACTTTGTGAAACTCCCTGTTTTGACTATTACATAATTGACACAGTACTAGATTGTTAGAGCCCAAATAGGGGAAGGATACACAACCCCAGGCCAGTACATGTACTTTTATAATGAATTACTGTCACCAAATTAGTGGGAACGGCAGGGATGGAGGTTTGTGAAAGAGAGATAAGAATAGCATCTAGAGGACTGATGTAATAGAACGCTGTTATGCTTAGCAGTTTTCTAGAGGTTTTAATGCTGTGGTATAAACCACTGTAGTCTTTTATTTCTCCCAGCAGAGATGGATTTACTGGGAAGCTAGTGAATCTTAAGCTTCAGGGTCCTTCACACAGGCTTCTTCTGAGCCCCCTGGGAAGGCTACTAGCAATGTATTTATATGGTCAGGCCTAATTTTATATTTGCATTTTGGATTCTTTTAAAATAAGGACGACACTCTCCCCACCCCCCTACCTCCCATTGTATAAATGTAATGCTCTGCAAACTCGAGATCTGGTCTGGCTCTCAATTATGTTTGAATGTTAAGTTAACTTATAAAAATTCTTTTATTTTAACATCTACGGTCTTATGAGAAGACAAAAACTGCAATCTGGCCAATGTTGTAGTTGACCTGGTGAAAAAGAGCCAAGTGCCATATAACCTAGGGCTGAGAGGAGCTGCTGAAACCAGCTGGTTACCTGGAGAACCAACTCGGTGCCTTGAGATTTTGCACAAACGGGCTTTTTTTGGATCTGGATGTGAGTTGGAGGTGGAGAAAAGCTGAGATGGGGGCAGGGAAGGGAGGAAATGGGTTAAAGCCTTTCCACATCTCAGAGACGGGCTGCCAAGGGGGAAGCAAGAAGAAATTAACTATCAAAAGAGGCTTCATTAATAAAAAGTTAATAGGAACAGATAACTTCAGCTCCATTAGAAGATCTTTTTGTAAACTCCTTAGGAGCCATCTCTAATATGAATTTTAAATAGGGACTAAACTCAGGGATTAAGAATATTCTATGGGAAACAAGTGCATGTTAGGGGGGACTCGCATGAACTGGTGACTTGCCCCATTAGCAGCCTGATTGTGTCCTCAGCTAGTATGTTTGAAAGGGACTTTTGAGAAGAGGGGAGGAGTGCCCCTTTTTTGCTCTGACATGATTTCTACTTCCTATCTGAATCCAGATTTACCTTCCTGATCCCTTTTCCACCACCCTCATACCCCATCCATCCATTCCCCACCCTCCTGCACAAAGACTCTCTCCTTGACTAAACTTTGGTGAGGCTCCTTCCAGGACCCCTCTGAGCCCCAGCCTTGACCTGTAAGAACTGCACCTTTTAGCACACTCCCCCCCCATACACATACTAAGACACTTGAGAAACTCTAACATGGCTTCTAGCAGCCTAAGACCTATCCCTGAGATGACCCAGCCCCGCCTCGAGTTGCTGTTTGGAAAAGCCCAAGGCTGCCAAAAGAATTTACCCTTTGTACCAGCCAACACTTGATTGTGGGCCCCTGACTTCCTTTTCGTTATTTTTTGGAAAACACAATCATAATCCTTTCTCTGCCCCTTTGAGATGTAAATATATCTCCTACAAATCAGGAGTGTCTTTCTTAAAGACCTGACCCCCCTTCCTTTGACTTGTAGTCCTCAGGGAGGATAGGGCCTCTGTGTCCCAGTCTCCGTGGGAGCCTAACTTTGACAGTGCAGTTAGCAGATGCAGGTGGCCTGATGCACTGACACGGAGCGATCCCCCTACCCTCTCCTTGACTCTGCTTATATACCCTGCTGGCTCCCCCTCCTTCTTCCCCCATTCTTCTTTTAAAACACCCAGTCACTTCTACCTGGATGGAAGGTAAGCTCAGTTCTGTACTGAGGTCTTTTTCACCCTTTGCAGTATATACTGAAGAAAATCTCCTTAGTGTCCAGCTTTGTCTTCTATCACAGCATGTACCACATGCTCTAGAGGGTCAGGATGTGCCAGGTGCTATTCGAGGCTTTAGGTATCACAGAGCAGTGAACAAAACAGACAAAAACTGTGTCCCCGAGGAACTCCCAGTGTAATGGATAAATTTAAATAAATAGCCAGTATATCAGGTAGGGAAAAAGTAAATCACAGTGGGACTGTAGGGCAGGAAGTCGCTGTGTCGAGGAGGGTTGTCAGGGAAGGCGTCTCTGAGAGGGGATGAACAGTGGAGCCCTGAAGGAGTTGGAAGAATGAGCCATGTGGCCATAGGAGGAGCATTTTGCTCATTGGGGAACAGCTAGCGTAGGGCCCTCAGACCAGAACTCCCCTGGCATGTGGGAGGGGCAGCAGGGAGGTCTGGTGCTGACGGCAGATGTGGGGGACTCTAATGCTGATGGCCAGTGCCTCCCCAAAATAGCAGCCCACTTCTGTAATTATGTTGTGGTGTTGGTGTCTTGGGCCTACCCTTGGACGCTCATCTCCAGCAGCCTAAGGCCGTGTCAGGCCAGTGGTGGTGTTTCTCTGGGGACTCTGGGTGGTGTCATGGCTTGGGATTAGTTCCAATTGAGGGCTTCTCAGGAACATGGAATCCAGTCTACTCCATTACATGAACTGGGAGTTGGAGGGAGGTTGTTTGTCTTCACTGATGGCTCCCATCGGCTTGTTATTGGAAAGGGGGCAGCAGGAAAGTTACATTTCTGCCTAGGCTCCCTGCAGTTCCCTAGGAACAGATAGAGCTGCCCTGGATAAGGATGTCGACAGTGGGAACCACGCCACTCTTTCTTTGGGAATGTGGAAATGCTGAGAACCGGGAGCAACTTTGGAGGTGAAACTGAGCTGGAGAGAACCTTGTGGCCTAAAGGCAGCTAGGGTTAGGCTGTGAGGAGGGCAGATTGCTCTTTGGCTGATGAGGCTTTTGCATGCCCAGATGGCTTATATCTGTATCTAGTAACCGGAACACACATTCATTAAAGCGCAGTCGGTGGTACATGTGAGTAGGGCTAAGCCAGTATTAGTGACGGCTAATATTGATCGACTTTGGAAACTTTGACCCACCCTAAGAAATGAAAAGCCAACATGGTATATTAGCTTTTATAAAGACCGTAATAAGGGAAATAAATTTGTCCCCAAATAGGCTAATACTGATATAGTGATTTTAAATACTTTACAAAAGCACAGTGGAAAAAATGGAGTATGGATTCATGAATTACAAGAAATGACAAAACGGCAGAAGCAAATAATGAACACTTAATAGAGAAGTTAAATTTCCACACTTCACCAGACTATTACTACAGAGTGCTAATCTAAAACCCTCATATGAGCACTATGTCTGTTAAATGCCAGTGTAGGAGAAGTAATCTCAAATCATCCAGAATTAATTATTTTGTATTACGCTGTTTGAAATTACTCACTCAAAATAGCTTCTCAAGACAGGCAGTCTTTCTTCACAAACAAATAATTTGTCTTCTCAGGTTGGAAGTGTTGCCACATATTAAACCAAACACATTTTTTATCCCTCATTCTTATATTTCTATCATTTATTTTCTGGGGATGCCAATTTGAGAACTGAAATCATATAAAAGAATACTTTGGTTGAAATTGGTATTTGTAAGCCTGATGCATTTTCTGTTGGTGTTGCGTTAATATCTTAGGAAATACGTAAGGCAGATATACCAAACGTTGCTTATAAATTCTACAGACTCCAACAAGTATTTCTTTAAAAAGAATCCACATTGTTTTACTTTAATTGGCAAGTACTAATGAGCTTTGTATTGAGTGAGCTAATATGCCTCTCCTAGAAGATTTAAGAAATTAGTTTACTATAACTACTTTGTCCTCTACCCCTAAACTTCACACTGAAATTTTTCTGCTAGATTTTGGGGTTATCATTTTGACAACAGCCCAAGATATTGTAACAGAATATAAAAGTGAATTAAAGCTAATATCTCAGTTTGGAGAATTTTTTTTTTTTTTAAAGCAGAGATGTCTGAAAATTACCTTTCTCTAAAGTTGGGACTAGAGAGAGGCTCATCAGACACTTGCCTCAGGTGCAAAATTTAAAGGATTATCAAAAAACTGATAACCCATGGCACCTGGGTGGCCCAGTTGGTTAGGTGACTGCCTTCAGCTCAGGTGATGATCCTAGAATCTGAGGATCAAGTCCCGCATCGGGCTCCCTGTTCCGTGGGGAGTCTGCTTCTCCCTCTGACCTTCTCCCCTCTCATGCTGTCTCTCACACACTCTCTCTCTCAAGTAAATAAATAAAATATTTAAAAAAACAAAACTGAGGACTAGAAATAAATGATATTTTAATGCAATCAAAGAATAAAAATTAGTGCAAAAATTCATGATGAGCAAAATGCCAAATTTTTAAAAAGACAGAATCAATGTTATTGATTTTTCCTTTGATGTCAGTCTCTAATATGGCATGGTGCAGCACTGTTACTGATCATGTATTAATTTAAAATTTTGATACTTTATTCATCATGTATTTTTATAAAAAAATAACTTTATGTTAGAACCACATCTGGAATGTTAGAGTAAGGACTTTGTGTAAGTCTTCTCTTCCAAAATAGCAGTGAGAACAAAATATCACTGAGGCAAATACTGTCAAAATAAACTATTTTAGAACTCTGGAATTGAATCAAAGAGTTACATAAATTCCAAGAGCATTTATTCAAGAAAATAGACTGACTTTCAGAACTGTGAACTTTGTGGCATTTAAACTTACTCCCGTTATCTCTTCTTAGCACATTATCCTTGAAAGCTAAAAGCTAGTAGAGGGGACAGCACAGGTTCTCATCTCTTCAATAGCCCCATTCTCAGAAAATTTTCGTTATAGGACTCATCTAGCTATTGAAAACCTCCATTCTCAGAGATTGTTTTTGGCCATCGTTTATTGGGCATTGTTTTTATTTTATGGGACTCAGAACCTGTTCTGTGTGAACAGCCTTAGAGCATTCCTTAAAAACAATTAGCAGCAGTTGTTTAACATTGCAGGTGCCCAAGGCAACTGTAACAGATGGGGTTGACAAGAAGTTGACCAAAAAACTTACAGGAATAATTGGGTTGGGTGATGCCTATGGGATTTGAGAAGCATTGACATCTCTCTTGGAATCGAGAAGGCCCCCATGTGCAGCTTTGTACATATGCCCAAGAAAGACTTAAGAAATCCCCTAAGCCTCTGGCTGACATGGAAGCTCTATACAAACAGGAAGAGATAGCTGAGGCAGAGTTGTGAACTGTGCATCAGAGCGCATGTGTGAATACACACACAGAGCTCCTCAGCAAAGGCTGTGAAACATATTGGTTCAAAGCATGTAAAGAAATTTCTGTGTTATCATTAGCTGACCACTAAAGCATACTAAGCAGGGACTTAAGCAACTGCATATGATCGGTAGACTTGATAGAATCAGTCCAGGAAATGGACGAACAACATTATCATTAACAAAAACAAACACTAACAGACCTTTGGTGGAGAATGGAGTCTGATTTTCAGCGTTGCCATATTATTTAAGATCCAGGTTTCAACACATAAGACATACAGTGAAACAGGAAAATATAGTCCACACACAGGGGAAAAAGGCCAAATGTGTCCCAGAGAAAGTCCAGATATTGGACTTATTAGACAAAGATTTTAAGTTAGTGAATATAAATGTATTGAAAGAGGGACAGGAATTCATGTCTAAAGAATTAAGCGAAAGTATGAAAATGATGTCTTACCTAATAGAGAACATTAATAAACAGAAGAATTATTAGAAACAAAACAAATTCTGGGGTTGAAATTTATAATGTCAGGAATGAAAAAAATGACTAGGTGGGGTCAACAACAGATTTAAATTGGCAGAACTAAGAATTAGTGAACTTGGAAGTAAATCAATTGAAATTATACAGGTTTGTTTTTGTTTTATTTTATTTATTTATTTATTTATTTATTTATTTATTTAGTTAGTTAGTTTTTCTGCATTATGGAAGTTCCAGAAGGTGGAGAGAGAAAGAGACAGAACACTTGAATAAATGATGGCCAAAAACGTGACAAATTTGATTTAAAACATAAATCTGCATACCCAGGAATGTCAGTGCATCCCAAGTAGGATGAACTCAGAGATCTATAGGCAGTCAAGCTTGTCAAAAGCCAAAAAAAGAAAGTAGCAAGAGAGAAGTGAATCATTGTATCCAGGGGATTCTCAGTAAGATTAACAGCTAGCTTTCTATCTGAAATCACAGAGGCAAGAAGATAGTAGGATGACATAATCAGAGTCCTGAAAGAAGGATCAATCAAGAATTCTATATGCAGCAAAACTATCCTTCAAAAAAAAATTAAGACATCTCAGAAAAACTAGATAGCTTGTCACCAGCAGACTGCCCTACAAGAAATATGAGAGTGAATCTTTTTAATTGTAACAAAAAGAAACTTAGACAATAACTCAAATTCATAGAAGAAATAAAAAAGTATAAGTAAAGGTAACCACTTAGGTAAATGTAAAAGAGAGTATAAACCACTAAGAAAATGACTAAAAAATATATAATAAAAGAAACAACAGGGGGTTTAAAATGGTATACTAAAATTTTAACTTAAAAGAAGGCAGTAATGGAGGAATAGAGGAACAAAAAGGCATATGCTATATAGAAAATATAATATTGCATGAAGTACTGGGTGTGGGGCATAAACAATGAATCTTGGTACACTGAAAAAATTATCTTAAAAAAGAAAATATAATAAAATGGCAGATTTAAGTTTTAGCAGTTATTATGTTAAGCATGAATGGACTGAATCCTCTAATAAAAAGGCCAAAATTGGCAGAATGAATTAAATAAGCATGATCTAACTATATTCTCTCTACAACAAACCCACTTTATATTTAAACACAAACAGTTTGAAGTAAAACGATAGAATAAGCTATACCATGCAAACAGTAACCAAAAGATAGCTGGAGTGGCTATCCTAATATTGGAGAAATTGACTTTAAGTAAAATATTATTACAAGGGATAAAGAAAGTTATTACATATTGATAGGTCAATTTATCAGAAGACATTACAATTACAAACACATGTGCATATAACAATAGATTCTAAAATATATGAATCAAAAACTGACAGAATTGAAGGGAGAAATGGAAAATTCAACAGTAACAGTTGGAGATTTTAATATCTCATTTTGAATAATGGATTGAAACAGGCAGAAGTTCAACAAAGAGTAGAAGATTTGAACATTATAAACTAGAACTAACAGACATCCAAAGAACACTACACATAACTGCAGCAAAATACACATTGTTCTTAATTGCATATAGAAATTCCTCAGAATAGACTATATTAGGCCATATTAGTTGACAGAACAAGTTTCAGTGAATTTAAAAGTATTGAAATTATACAAAGTGTTTTCTGATCACAGTGGAATGATATTAGAAATCAATAGTAGAAGGAAAGTCAGAAATTCACAAAATGTGAAAATTAATACACTCTTAAATAGCCATTGGGCCAAAGAAGAAATCAAAAGTGAAATTAGAATATACTTGAGGTCAATGAAAGCAAAAACATACTAAAACTTATGGGATGTCCTAAATTGGTGCTTAGAGGGAAATTTATAGCTGTGAATTCCTATATTAACAAGAGAAAAAAGTCAGAAAAATGAAAAGACAACCTATGGAATGGGAAAAATATTTTAAAACGATTTATCTGCTAAGAGGTTATGTACAAGAATACACATACACAAGAATGTGGAGAGAAGGGAACGCATGTGCACTATTGGTGGGAATGTATCTTGGTATAGCCATTACAAAAACCAGCATGAAGGTTACCCCCAAAATTAAAAATAGAACTATCATGTGATCTAGTGATTCCATTTCTGGGAATATATCCAAAGGAAGCAGTTCCAAAGAAAATGAAAACACTACATTGAAGAGATATCTGCACGCCCATGTTCAGAGCATCATTACATATAGTATCTAAGACATGGAAACAACCTATGTGCCCATTAGGATAAGTGGATAAAGAAGTTGTGATACACAGGAATACTATTCAGCCATAAAAAGATGTCCATTTGCAACAACATGGATGGACCTTGAGGCATTATGCTGCATGAAACAATTCAGAAAGTGAAAGGCAAATACTTTATGATCTCACTTTTATATGTAGAACCTAAAAAAAAAAAAAAACCCAAACACAAAACACCCAAATTCATAGAAAAAGAGATTAGATTTTGTGATTTTGGAGAGGGGATAGTGATGAGGGATGGGAGAATTAGATGAAGGTGATCAAAATGTACAAAATGTATAAACTTCCAGTTATAAAATAAATATTACAGATGTGCAATATGATGACTGTAGTTAACATGGAATATGAAAATTGTTAATAGAGTCAATCTTAAGAGTTCTTATCAGATGGAAAAAAACCCTTTTTTTTGTATCTCTATGGGATGATGGATGTTAACTAAACTTACTGTGATAATCAATTCATAATATATGTACCTTAAACTTACTGTGATAATCACTTCACAATATATGTACCTTAAACTTACACAATGCTATATGTCAGTTGTAACTTAAACTGGGGAAAAAACCCAAAACCAAAAGAGGAGAGATAACAAATCAATAACTTAACCTTTCACCTTAAGGAAATAGAAAGAGAAGAGCAAATGAAACCCCCCAAAAATGTAGAAGGGAGGAAATAATACAGACTAGAGCAGAAGTAAATAAAATGGAGAATAGAAAACAGTAGAAAAAAATCAATGAACCCCAAAATTAGTCCTTTGGAAAGAAATCAATAAAATTGACAAACCATTACCTGGATGACCAATAGAAAAAAGGAAAAGACTCAATTACTAAAATCAGAAATAAAAGGAGCATCACTATCCACCTTGGAGAAATAAAAGGGATCATATTATGAAAAATTTTATGTCAACAAATTATGATAACATAGATGAAATGGACAAATTCCTATGAAGACGTAGACTACCACACTACTCAAGAAGACATAGAAACTTTGAAGTGGCCTATTATGAAAAATATTCCCACAAAGCCAAGCCCAGACTCAGCAGGCTCCACTGGTAAATTCTACCAAGTGTGTAAAGCCTGAACAACAGTATAGTACAATCTCTTACAGAAAATAGAAAAGGAAGGGCCATTTCCCAACTCATTGTTTGAGGCCAGCATAACAAAACCATACAAAGAGTAGAGTTGACCCTGAACAATGCAGGCAGGGTGAAGGGCACCAGCCTCCCATTCAGTTGGAAATCCATGTATAACTTTGACTCTCCCAAAACTTGACTACTAATAGCTTACCACTGGCTAGCAGCCTTACTGAACAGCCAAACACATATTTTGTATGTTATATGTATTACACATATCTGTTATGTATAATAAAGTAAGCTAGAGAAAAGAAAAAGTTATTATGAAAATCATAAGGAAAATACATTTACAGTATTCTGTTTATTGAAGTAAATTGTAAGTGGACCCACACATTCAAACCCATGTTGCTCAATAGTTATCTGTATAAACTGATATTTCTTATGAATATAGAGGTAAAAATCTGTAACAGAGTACTAGTAATCTGAATCCAGCAACATAGAGAAAGGTTTATATGACATGACCAAGTGGGATTTGAGGAATGAAAGATTGGCTTAACATATGAAAATCACTGTAATATAGCTTATTAATAGAATAAAGTACAAAAACTGCATAATCATCTCATTAGGCATAGGAAAAGCACCTGACATATTCCAACAGCACTTCATGATAAAAGCTCTTGCAAAACTAGGAATAGAAGGAAACTTCCTTGAGCCAATGAAGAGCATTTACCAAAACTCTATAACTAACACAATATTTAATGGTGAAAAACTGGATGTAGTCCCCCTGAGATAAGGAAAAGACAAGGATGCCTGTCTTTTCATATTTATTCAATGTTGTATCAGAGGTTCTAGCCAAGGCGATTCGGCAAGAAAAAGAAATAAAAGGCATTCAGATTAGAAAGGAAGAGGTGAAACTTTCTCAGTTTGCACATGACATGATTTTATATGTAGAAAATCCTAAGGACTACACACACAGAACTAGTAAGTTTAGCAAGGTTGCAGCATATAAGATAAAAATCAATTCTGTATATTTACAGCAAATAATTTGAAAATGAAATAAAATTACATTTACAGTAACATCAAAAACAATAAAGTAGGAATAAATTTAACAAAAGACATTCAAAGTTTGTACACCAAACACTATAAAACATCACTGAAAGAAATTAAAGATAACCTGAATAAATGGAAAGACATCCTCTCTTCATAGACTGGAAGACAGTATTTTCAAGATGGCAGTGCTCTCCAAATTCGTCTATAGAGTCCGTGTAATTCATATCTAAATTCCAGCTGCTTTTTGGGGAGAAATTGACAAGCTGATCCTGAAATTTATATGGAAATGCAAGGGACTCAGAATAGCCAGGGCGATCCTGAAAAAACAAAGCAAAGTTGAAGGACTTCCGTTTTGTTTCAAAAGTTACTACAAAGCTACGGTGATAAAGATATGTGGTGGGGCATAAATAGAGTTTTATGCATATGTGGTATAAAATTGAGAGTCCAGAAATAAACCCTTACATTTATGATCAGTGATTATCAACAAGGATGACAAGACAATTTAGTAGAAAAAGAATAATCCTTGTAACAAATGGTGCTGGAATAATTAGATATCCACATGCAAAAGAATGAAGTTGGTCCCTACTTAACACTATATGCAAAAATCAGTCTAAAATGGACCACTGATCTTAAGGCAAGAGCTAAAACAATCAAACAAAAACACTTAGAAGAAAACAGGAGCAAATCTCACAATCTTGGATAAGGCGATGTTTTCTTGGAGAGGACATCAAAAGCACAAGTGATGAAAGAAAAAATATAGAAATTGAGCTTCATAAAAATTAAAAACTTTTATGCTTTACAGAATACCATCAAGGTATTTATATACAATATATACAAATAATTAAAAAATTGAGCAAAGGACTTGAGATGACATTTCTCCAAAGAAGTCCTACTGATGGCCAAGGCATATGCAAAGGCAGTCAATATTCTTGATTATTTGGAAGATAGAAAACAAAAGCACGAGATATTACCACACACTCATTATAACACAACAAATGCAGATAATAACAAGTGTTGGTAAAAATAGGGAGATGTTGGTATCCTATACATTGCTGGTGGGACCATAAAG
Organism: Spilogale gracilis; assembly: GCA_004023965.1. NCBI lineage: Eukaryota > Metazoa > Chordata > Mammalia > Carnivora > Mephitidae > Spilogale > Spilogale gracilis. Next base: position 17,429 of record PITA01011743.1, on the reverse strand, counting down.
TTCTGCAGCTACTATAGAAAACAGTTACTAGTTTCTCAGATTATCAACATAGAGTTACATGATGACTCAGGAATTTCATTCCTAAATTTATACCCAAGAGAACTGAAAATTTATATTCACATAGAAACATGTACACCAATGTGTGCCTCATAGCTCCAAACTGGAAACAATTCCAATACCCATTAACTTATGAATGGATAAAACATGTGGTATATTCATAGAATATTATCCATCCATAAAAAGGAATGAAACATTGATTTATGGTACAACATGGGTGAACTTGGAAAACATTTTAACTGATAGAAGACAAACTCAAAAGGCCACATATTGTGTGATTCCATTTATATCAAATGTCCATGATAGGCAAATTTATACAGAAAATAGATCAGTTGTTGCCAGGGATGGGCATAGAGAGGATGGTAGAGTATCTGCTAATTGGGATGGAATTTCTTTGGGAATAATGAAAATGTTCTGGAATTTGATAGTGGCAATAATTCGACAACATTATGAACATATTAAAACTGAATTATACCTGGGGCACCTGGGTGGCTCAGTTGGTTAAGCGACTGCCTTTCAGCTCAGGTCATGATCCCGGAGACCCGGGATTGAGTCCCACGTCGGGTTCCCTGCTCGGCGGGGGGCCTGCTTCTCCCTCTCTCACTCCCCCTGCTTGTGTTCCCTCTCTCACTGTGTTTCTCTCTGTCAAATAAATAAAATATTAAAAAAAACTGAATTATACCCTTTAAAATGGTGAATTTTATGGTAGATGAATTACATTACAATGCTGTTATTTAAATATTATTCATCTTGATTCTTGAGTTTTTCTCTATTCCTGAGTTTTTCTGTTCTCTTTAAATTTTGTGCCTGGCTCAGTTAGTTAAGTGTCTGCCTTTGACTCAGGTCATGGTCCCAGGGTCCTGGGATTGAGTCCTCCATTGGGCTCTTGGCTCAATGAGGAGCCTGTTTCTTCCTCTGCCCCTACCCACCACTCATGCACTCACTTGCAAGCATGCTGTCTGACAAATAAATAAAATCTTAAAAGAAAATAAATAAGTTTTGTGCCCAAGGCAAGTGGTTGTCATCCCCCTAGTCCTGGCCCTGCTTTTCTCTATGGGCCTTTGCCTCAGAATGCACAAGACAGCTGTATTGGAGGATTTGAAACCTTAGGAGTTACGTGTGGAAGAACCAGCAGCTGATGGTGGAGAAGGAGAACTCCAGTGAGTTGATAGAATTCTGAAGGAAATATTCTGTGAGTTTGTAATGTAGGAGCAAACTCTGCATATCCAGCAGGGCCTGCTACGTGATGGCACAGTGCAGTCTTGGATGTCTGTGCTCTGTAATCGCCAGGAAAAGTTACCATCATCTTGACCGATTTATTAGTAAAGGAAGAGAAAGGTTATACTTCATAGAGTAGCACCATTCAGTAGAAATAGAACATGAGCAACATATGTATTATGTTCTTTTAGTAACTACATTAACAAGACAAAAAGGAACACATTAATTTTAACACATTTTATTTAACCAAATTTATCCAAAATATTATCATTTTAGGATGCTGAAATATTTTATACTCTTCTTGTCATACTGAATATTCAAAGTCAACTGTGTATTTCAAACTTACACCACATTCCAGTTCCAACTAGCCACATTCCAAGCGTCCAGTAGAAATATGTGGCTAAGTAGCTACTGCAATGATGCTTTTGGAGTTATTTTTATTAAAGCAGATTCAAGAGACACAGTGTAGTATACTGGTTTTGAGTTGGATCCAGATTCAAATTCTGGTTTTGGCTCTAATACTGCATTTATTTTTTAAAAATTTGCTCATGTCTATTCTCAAAAATTGTATAGACCATATCTATGAGCAGACATGTAATAGTGGAGGCAAAGTCTTAACTTTGTTGTTCTAACTACTAGAAGACCCATCAGAGGAAGTGGTTAGTTCTAACTGGAGAGGCCAGTGGTGGTCAGGAAGGGCTTCATAAAGAGGTGAAGGTTGAGCTCCATTCTGGAACATGAGGTAGGTGAAGGGCAAAGGCAAAATCAGGGAGGCTTAAAGTAGTACTGCCCAGGAAATTGCTTAGAATGTTGGTTCAGCCAGAGTGTGGGTATGAATGGGTAGCTGATGGAGTGTTGTGGTTGAAGTAGGGTCAGGGGCCATGTTTTTGGAGGGTATCTGTGAAGGAGTTTAGAATATATTACGTATTAGGTAGTGAGCAACACTAAGGAACTCTTAAGAAGGAAGTCACGAGGTGACATTTATTCTTTGTCACTTTAGCATCTTGGGCTAGTCAACTGACCTTTCAGACTGGTCCCTCAGTCACCTCTTTGCAATACTGGGATACTGAAATCTCTTCAGACAGTTGCTATGAGGATTAGGTAAGTGAACTAGTGTATGTAATGGAACTTGTGGTCTAGCCCAGACTCTTGAATTGAGACACTGCTCCTCTGATAGTTTCTGTCTGGTGCCCCAGCACTGGTTCTTCAATGAGGCCGTGCTCCAGAGTAATCACGGGAAGCTTCCCAAAAAAATAAATCCTTGAAATTGAGGAATAAGCATCAGGGTGGTGCCCAGGAACCCCTGTGTTTAACAGACTCCCTCAGTGATGATCATGCAGCCACCTGTTTCAGTTTTGCATGTGTGTGCAGGATCCCCTTTCCCTGTCCTTTTGTTGGGATTGTTCTCATGCTTTGAATCTTAGTTAACGTTAATGTTATTTCGTCGGTTCTTCCATGGGTTTGATCAAACATTTTCATTGCTGTGTAGAATTCCATTATGCACTTTACTGTATTAAATACTTGGTTACATCATTTATAAACTGAATACAGTTGTTTTTTCCAAGAATGCTGTTCTGACACCAGACCAAATTTATAAGCTAATAGAGACACACACTAATTCCCTCTCTTGTTTGAAAACACTGTCTGTAATTAAAAACCAAAATCAAATTGAGGTAATTTCTGAATTTGAAAATTATGTTTTAGAGTTTTGTGTTTTTTGCTTACTCCAGAAATGAACCATTCTGTGGGGGGGTGGGGTGGAAGATAGGGTTGCTTGCAATTTCTCTGTTCATCTTGTCATTTTATATGAATTCAAAAAATATTTGTTAAATTTACTATAAATTTATATATATAAATTATATATTTATATATTTATATAGAATATATATATTTTATAGGTATAATATGTATTTACAATTTATATATAATTTATATATTTATATAAATATATAAAGTAATATATTTATTAAATTTATCCTACCATGTTAAGTAAGCTTAACTTTCCCTCTTTTTAAAAATTATTATTCAAGTATAATTAACACTCATATTAGTTGTAGGTGTGCAGTTTATTGATTCAACAATTCTATACATTTCTCAGGACTCATCAAGATGAAAGTACTGTCAATCCCCTTCATGTATTTCACCTCTCTGTACATCTGCCTCCCCTCTGGCAACCACCAGTTTGTTCTCTGTATTTAAGAGTCTGGTTTTTTTTTTGGTTTTTTTTTTGCCTCTTTTTAAAATTTTTCATTGTTTTCTTAAATTCCACATGGGGATGAAATCATGTGGTATTTCTTTCTCTGACTAATTTCATTTAGCATTATATCCTCTGGTTCCATCCATGTTGTTGCCACTAGCAAGATTTTATTCCTTTTTTATGGCTCACTAATCATTGTGTGTGTATGTGTGGGTGTGTGTGTGTACCACATCTTCTTTACCCATTCATCTATCAATGGACCCTTAGGTTGCTTTCATATCTTGGCTATGTAAATAATGCTGCAGTAAATATAGGGATGTATATATTTTTTCAAATTAGTGTTCCCATTTTCTTTGGGTAAATATTGAGTAGTAGAGTTGATCATATGGTGTAGTTCTTTTAAAAAGTTTTTAGGGAACCTCCATACTGTTATCCACAGTGACTGCAGCTGTGCATTCCCACCAACAGGGCACAAAGTTTCTTTTTTCTCCACATTCTCACCAACACTCGTTGTTTCTTGTGTTTTTGATTTTAGCCATTCTGACATCTGTGAGGTGATATCTCATTGTGGCTTTGACTTGCATTTCCCTGGCGATAAAGCATCTTTACATGTCTATTAGCCATCTATATGTTTTCTTTGGAAAAATGTCTATTTATGTCTTCTGCCCATTTTTAATTGGATTATTTGGGGCGCGGTTTTTGTTTTTTTGTTTTGTTTTGTTTTGTTTTGTTTTTTTGGTGTTGTGTTATAGATGCAGGCTTTTTATATCGGACTCTGAAGCATTAGGTAACATCAGCTCCCCTTGTCTTTTATGTCAGCTCCCCTATTTTGTTGCCTGATGATGTTCTGCAGACCCTGTTCTGTTCGCTGGTGATAATTACCAGTGGTGTAGGGCTCCTGTGTAAGAGGTTGACCGGTTGGTTCTTAGGCAGCCTCTGGCTCTTCAGAGCGGCTTTGCTTAGTTATTACCTGGTAGCTTCCACACATGCATGTATAGTGTTCACATATGTTAGCTAGCACTCCTTAACTATGTTCACATTCTTATCCCACTACTGTATTTATCTAATGTCATTTTCTAACACTCTTTCACAACGGGTGGTGTAATTCCAACTGGTCTGTTAATTTCAGGCTGTTATATGTGCATTATCTTTGGTATACCTATTATGATTTCCATTCTCTGTTACTATTAGTGATATCATTTAGCACTTGCCATCATTAACACATATACCTTCCACGTTATATCATAATATCTGTTTTAAAGGGAAAGTTGGTACTAGAAGAGTGAAGGGTGCCTCTGAAAGCAGGATTTACTCTTCACGCATTTCCTCTCATGGTCTTATGTGTTTTAAAATTCTGATTGGATGTGAACAAATACTAGGTTGCCCCTCGCTTGTCAACTGGGACTCTGCAGTCAGAATGCAGATTTGGGCCCCACGTATTTTCTTCAGATAATTAATTTTCAAAAATAAAGAATGTGAAATAAATAAATGGTACTAAAAAGAGTTCAAAAAGTTTATTTTGCAATTGGATGTTTGTTCTTCCAACAAAACAAAACCAAAGCAGCTCATGTAGGCTGCTCATTTAATGGGTCTCCTGGTAGGAGGGACATCGTTAAAACAGTTCCTACTCTGTCTCAGAAGAAAATACATTGTGTTAAGAAGTAAATTTTTGTGGGGCACCTGGGTGGCTCAGTTGGTTGGGCGACTGCCTTCGGCTCAGGTCATGATCCCGGAGACCCGGGATCGAGTCCCACATCGGGCTCCCTGTTCATCGGGAAGCCTGCTGCTCCCTCTCTCAGTCCCACTGCTTGTGTTCCCTCTCTGGTTGTGTTTCTCTCTGTCAAATAAATAAATAAAATCTTTAAAAAAAAAAAGAAGTAAATTTTTGTACCTAGGGTGTTCACATGGCCTCAGTTCTCTTCCTTTGTAGTTCCAATAGCACATGTGCCCGCATGGCATCTGTAGTGGCAGGATGGCGGTGATGGTGTTCGCAGTGTGCCAGTGGGGGGTTCATGGTGTGTCGGTGGCGGGGTTCATGGTGTGCTGGTGGTGGTGTTCATAGCAGCGGTAAAGTTTATAGCAGTAGTTGGTAGCAGCATAGGAGTGCTGGATGTGGTAGCTCCTAAAAATAGATGGGTTGCCAAATATGTTTGACTGAAGTAAACGTTTTCTTCTTTCCATCTGGGCTTAGACCCGTTTAATTTTCCCAGTGTGGTGTGATGCTTGTTACAGTGTAAATACTACATTAGTGAGGTGGGCATCCCTTCTGCTTTCTTCCCCCTGCCTCTTGTTCCTCACTCACTCTGACATGCTTTCCCTTTAGCCTTCCTTTCTTAGAGAGCTGCGTTCTTACCATCACCTTTTGCCTTTCAGCCCTCAGCTGTCCTGTGTCACATATGTGCTTTTGGAAAAGACTCTTAATGTTGCAAGGAGGAAGCTAAGAGGGAGTTGGCAGTAAATATACTGGGTTGGAAAGGAGTATTGAGGAGATACACTCAGGCCCTTCCAAATGCCAGAGGCAATTCACTTGTTATCTTTCAGGTACCATGAGCTTGTTAGGTTGTCATGGAAACCATTAATGCCCAAACCACTGATGCTGCTTAGGAAAATGACATGTGCTGAGCAATAGGTGTTTTGAAGACTTAGTGGTTTTCCAATCCTATCATTTTTTTTTTTTTTGGCTTAGAAAAGGGATGAAATAAATTATCAGGTTTTGAGGTAAATAATGGTTGGATATCGCCAATTTTACATGACTGAGCTTAATAATAGCAGGCATTCTGTGGCATCTACTGAAAGAGCATCTCGGAGGAAAATTTTATTGTGTGTTTCCTATTACCTAAAACCAAAGTTGCTGGACCAGTTAGGAAAGTAATTTTTGCTGTTTTTTTAAATACAATTTTATTATAGATTTAATTAATATTACTATAGTTAATACTGTGGGACTCGTGTGGTGCCTGGATGGCTCAGTCAGTTGGGCTCTTGGTCTTGGCTTGAGTCTTGATCTCAGGGTCATGAGTTCAAATCCGGAAAAGAGCTCTGTGCCGGGCATGGAGCTGCTTAAAAAGTTATTGTGGGACTCATAGTTCCTCCAGTTCTTTATATTTTTCTGAATAAGAAGAAGATAAGAAGCATAAGAAAGTATAAATTTGATGCCATTTAAAAAAAATTAAGAACTACCAAACACGTATAATTATTTATACATCAGAGATAGTCTTCCCCTGACAAGAGCCAAGTCTTAAGTTCTTAAGATACTTTAGTTATATGGTGTATTTAAGAATCAGTTTTCAGGTCATTAACTACTTGAGGGATTAAGAAAGAAAGAAAGTTGAAGTCATGTATTCAGTGAGGATTAATTTGAAAATAAGATGAAGTGTCTCTGAAATCCCAGACACAATGGAAAAATGGTGAGTTTGTGAGACAACTTCACTTCTGAAGAGTACTTATGAAGAGTTTGCTTGTGGTACAATTACTGCATAGATTCGAGTATTCCTGAACTAACTTTATTTTTTTCAGGGAGAAACAGTATTACCACAAAGTAACTGGTTATGCTTTCCTAAATCTGTATTCTTTCTTCTAAGTTTTCCTCTTTTTTTTTTTTTTTTTCTTTTTAAGGTTTCCATACCTGGACTGTCAACTAGGGCAAATTGTCACCAATGGCAGTAAAAGTCCTTTTCTGGAGGTCAAGGTGAGTACATGGTTCTCTGTTGTTATTTCATTTGACTTGGGTTCCTGGCATGCAAAGGAAATAGCTGATGGTAAATTTTTGGTAAATATTATCAATGAAAAAAGTCAATTAAAATGAATTCTGATATGGAAACTTACTTTAATTCTGCTTTTTAAAAAATGTGAGGAATCTGGGGCATCTGGGTGACTCAGTCGATTAAGCATCTGACTCTTGATTTCGGCTCAGGTCATGATCTCAGGGTCATGAAATCGAGCCCTGCATCAGGTTCTGTGCTCAGCATGGAGTGTGCTTGAGATTCTCTCTCCCCCTCTGCTCCTCACCCTGCACACACCCGTCTGCTCTCTTTCTCTCTAAATAAAATATTTTTTAAAAATGTGAGGAATCTATTCAGATATTTATGAAACTCACGTTCAAGCAACATGGCTGTTAAAGATGTTAAGTTTGTGGGATGTGTCTATAATGGATATCTCTTTTCTGGTGGTAATTAATCTAGGACAAAAGGTTATCGTTTTATTTGTTAACATGTGTTTAGTAATATCAGTTGACAGAACTAGGACAAAAAGATGCAGATAATACTTAGGGGCTTGCTTTGAGGAGCGGATGTGCTTGATAGCTGAGTTATTGAGAGACACAGCCCAGGTTGGTGGTGGGGGGGTGTAGTTAATGCAGAGGTTAAGAACAGAGTTTATAAACAGAGTTTATGAAACCAAGAGCAGACACTTCAGTGAACAGCCAAGAGCACAGAAAGTTTAAAATGTTTGAGAGAAGCTTTTCCGAGGGCTGCTGCTGGCCCATATGGCATTTTGTGCAAATTAGACAGAGGCACCCTTTCCACAGACATTTTACTTCCATGTGATGGAAAATCATTGAAGTATACTGATTTTTAGAACAAGACACTTTCTTACCATATGCTGGAAAATTATGATATAAATAATCAAATTATCCATATTTAAACCCTCAATGTTATAAAGACACACCATTTTTGAAAGAGTAGAGATGCTAATGATGCGATGAGTGGCCCCTTAAATGTGGCAGACTTGCACAGTGAACAACTTGAACAACTGCTGGGCTGGCTTTGCTCTGTTGCGATATTCAGGGTAGATTCTAAGGAATGGAAACTTGCTATTAAGTCCTGTCATTTGGGACAGAGGAGAAAAACAACAGTATGGGGGGGTATGGCTTTCACTGGACACTTGGGTGACATGGAAGAAACTTATCAGAGGGACAGTAGCTTCTGTAGTTTGGTAGTCTGAACTTTCTAGAGGTAAAACTAGGAAAGGAAAACCTAAATTTATATGTTTTAAATGAAATTTAGGACCGAGTTCCTGTGATTTAGTGATACAGAATATGTACTTTCCGAGTCCCAACATCACTCAAGTGGGCTTTATTCTGTAGATTACCACTTCTATGGTGGTCATGTTCTCAAAGACTATTTAAACTTGAGTGTTTTTTTTTTCCCCCAGTTAAAAGGATTTGCTTTCAAAATGTTGAGGGTGTTCAAAATGGATGGATCTTACCTACTTAACAGATTTTTATCATTTATTTTTTAAAAAGATTTTATTCATTTGTTAGGGAGAGAGAGCATGCATTGAAGCAGGGGAAGTGGCAGGCAGAGGGAGAAGCAGGTTCCCCACTGAGCAAGGAGCCCCGTGCAAGACCTGGAAACATGACCTGAGCTGAAGGCAGACATTTAACAGAATGAGCCACCCAGGTGTCCCTTTAGCAGATTTTTAAATTAATCTTCTGATGAGACAAAAATCTGGTAAGTTGATGTTAGTAGGTAGATATTGATTCATAAATACACATGGTAAGGAGGATACAGCAGTATTTTAGGGCAAGAGATAGGGCTGCAGGTGGAGAACGTGGCTGATAACTTCCATGTTATTCAGGACAAGAACAGATATGGGAAAAGAGCTTAATGTGGTGTGGGTAGGTGGTTATGGTTGTGGGAGTGGTCAGGATGGTGGCGGCAGCCTCAAGGGATCTGGTGGAGGGATGGCGGAGGCCGCCATGATGTTGACTGAGGGAGGAACTGGAAGGTGGAGAAGATGCCAGGTCATGGAAACAAAATACAGGGCCTAAGAAGGAGCTTTTGCTTCCTTGGTGCTGATGACAGAACTGATTAGAGGGAAATTCAAGGAGCTCCTTTTCGTGGAACGCCAAGCTAGTTTTCTTATTGTATCATCTACCCATCCCTTCTTCCCCCAAAGGACACTACTTACATTAAGAATAACAATTAAGAGACCTCAGAGAGTCATTGTAATCCCAGTGAACGTTGATGTTCATTTCCCATACCCCTGCTTATGGCCCACCCTTCTTTCCTCTGTGTGTGTGTGTGTGTGTGTGTGTGTGTGTGTGTGTGTGTGTGTGTGGTGGGGGTTTGATGCTCTGAAGACAGAAGTAGAGGAACACATGATCCATTCAGAGAACCATTTATAGGGGAAAGGGCCCTGTTATTATTTACATCTGAAACCTTTCTTCCCTACTTGTCATACATACATGATCTATGCTTTGAAGAAAGATATTATGTTAATTTTTTTTTTTTAAAAGGTTTTTTATTTATTTGACACAGAGAAACACAGAGAGAGGGGGAACACAAGCAGAGGGAGTGAGAGAGGGAGAAGCAGGCTTCCCGCCGAGCAGGGAGCCTGATGCGGGACTCGATCCCAGGTCTCCGGGATCATGACCTGAGCCGAAGGCAGTTGCTCAACCAACTGAGCCACCCAGGCGCCCAGATATTATGTTAATTTTTAAAAAAATGAGTGGAGGGAGCAGAAGGCAAATGGGTAAGTGGATAAAGGAGGTTTTTATGAATCAGTATCCTCCTTCTCCTCCTCCTCCTTCTCCTCCTCCTCCTCCTCCTCCAGGTAATTTCTTAGATGTCTGTTTCGCTCTTTGGATATCATGTCTGATTTTTTTTCTTTGCCTCTGGAATACCAAGGAAAGAGTGAGAGTAGGAGGAGAGTTTTGGGGCCTAATAGTTGGCACCTGTGATATTAAGCGAATGAGTTTGTTGTTCCATTTTCCTTACCTTTCAGTAGGGGGAATGACATCTGCTATTAGAAAATGCTAAGGAGTCTTTGTGAAAACACTAGCCTAACAAATGTTAAAATGACACAGAATAACATATTTAACAACAGTGTAGCATTCTCATTGTCATTGATCTCCATAATTTTTGGATTAAAACAGTTTACCACTACCTGATCAAGTAATTGTCTTGATTATTTTAAATCAGAGATTCTTTCTCTTGGTTATAATATAAAGATGTACATACTGTGCTGTAAGAGAGATTTAGACACAAAGAGTAGCTTTTTAAAAAGGGGTGTTAGCAGGTTCTAATGTGATGGAGGTGGTTTTATTAGGTATCTAGCACCATGTACTTAATGCCTGCTTACTGGAGTGGAATCACTTGACAGTGTTTATATGCTAATATGTGACACACAGTGAACACTCACTTTTTCTGCTGCTGTGTGGAGCCCACTGGACTTGTTTTTCTCATTTTCCCCTTAAACACCCTGTGAGGGTGCCATCACCTCATTTTCCAGCTGGGGTGAGCAGCCAGCCATGCCCTTCATCATGACGTCTGCTATGCTGCCCCTTTGGATGCCGGGCAAGATCCAGTAGCCTCCTGAAAGGGTTTTCCTTTCTCAGGTCCCACGTGTTTCAGACTAGGCTGTCTCAGCCCTCATAATATGACGCCCCATAGCTTCATACACAGAATTGCTTTAAAATTGAGCAAACAGTTCTATCATTAGAGGGCACCAGCTGAACAAGGCCAGAGGATTCCTAAAAATAAATTTGCACCACATAATGAGATGTGAGGGAATTGTCGGTTACTTGTTTCCCAGAGACCTAGAGATTTTTAAAGAATATGTTGGGGCTTTTTTTCTCCCCCACCAAAGTCCTGCAATTCTAAAATATAGAAATGTCAACTAGGACTGAAATATCCTCGGATTTTTGAGAAAGTGAAGAAACTCAGTAGTGTGTGTGTCTTATTTTCTGCTTTAACATTATTTTGAGGAATAGATTAGAAGCCCCGGGGGTTTTAGAGTCCATTGTTTCAGAGAAGGTGGAGTTAATATTTTTCCCATATCCATCTTTTCCTTAGAAAACATAGGAGAGGGTGCCTGGGTGGCTCAGTGGGTTAAAGCCTCTGCCTTCAGCTCAGGTCATGATCTCAGGGTCCTGGGATTGAGCCCCACAACGGGCTCTCTGCTCAGCAGGGAGCCTGCTTCCTCCTCTCTCTCTACCTGCCTCTCTGCCTACTTGCGATCTCTCCCTCTGTCAAATAAATAAATAAATAAATAAATAAATAAATAAATAAAGTCTTAAAAAAATCTTAAAAAAAAAAAGTAAAAGAAAACGCAGGAGAAGAGGAGGCCAGGCACATTTTAATATTTAAATCCATAGATGCAGAGCCAAGAATTGTAGGGAATTGGTTGTTGGGGTGAGGAGAGGCAGATTCAATAAATGTCACATGGTTGGTCCCATTAAGATGATAGAAACCACAGATGTTTCTTTGTTGTCTGTTTCTATATGTGCACAAGACCGCACAGTCTTCTGTGCACAGATCGCTCATACTGTTAGATAGATCCTGTTATCTGGCTGCTCTAGCTAGGAATTAAACCTGTGTTCTGTTTGAGGCGAGGCCAGATTTTATTAAAGTAGGTCATCAGGGCACACACAGGGGCCTGGATCACACTGGCACTGTGTCATCTTGGTAATTAAACAGGTAAGCGCGCCAGTGGGCGCACGAAGCGGCTTCCCTCCTGCTATTCGAGGCAGATAGCAGGGGAACAGATACTGGAACACCTGTCCAGTTAATGATGAATTACAGTGGGGCCCTGGAAGAGTTCCTGTGATACTCATGTTATGTCAGATGAGTTCATTGTATTTAAAATTGTCACAGAAATTGGAGAAGAATTAAAAATGGATGTGTTATTCAGATGTTTTATGAGTTTACTTTTAGTACATTTAGTACAATGTGGATTCCTCCTCTTGGAAGGAACCCTTTCCTCTTGGAAACACTCAGAACCATTTGGCAGGAATTTCCTGGGGCAGCAGCTTGGGACCTTGTGTAGAGAGATCAATTGGAGATCCATTCCTTGTCCTTCTTTTGAAGGTTGAATTTGGTTCTGTCTAGCGATAGGAGAATGAATTAAATGACTTTTTTTTTTTTTAAAAATGGCTAAGATTTGCCTTTGCCTGAAAAGGATTTTGTATTTGAATTTTCATCATATTTTTATGGTTATTATTCATTGTACTTGGCATCCTGATCTTTTAAAATGCCGTGTGTGTGTGTGTGTGTGTGTGTGTGTGTGTGTGTGTCTGTGTTTGTAATGTTCAGCTGGTAGGTTGAAGCTATTCCCCTTTGATGCCAAGACAGGTAGAATGGCCTTTTCAGTAGTGGTTGTTGACCTGCGTAGCTTGGGGAGCAGACTTGACCTCTGGGTGGTAGAGCAAGCAGGGGTCTCCAGCATTTCTTGATCTTGCTCCTGTAAGCCCTGCTCATCCCTGGAATATAAAGTCAGAGAGGGCTGGCATTTGTTTATTCGCTGCTGTTTTCCTACTACGTCCACCACGGAACATCTGACACATGCTGGGCATTCAGTGAATGTTCGTACAATGAGCGAGGCAGCCTGCAGGCTGGTAGCTCTGGGAAGTGAGACCCTTTTTCTTCCATCTCAACTGGAGAAGCACATAGTCCTCTTACTCTTTCCATGGCAGAGACTTAGTAAGAGATCAAGGCAAGACCTAAGCTTCATTTAAGAAACTGGAGAGAAGCAATCCTTTATTCATGGCATAGAACTTACTCGATGCAAGTACTGGCTTTGAAGGAGGGTCCCTGATAAGTTGGATTCCTCTTCCTACTTTTTCACATATAGACGGCTTGTTATGTTTGTCCCTTGGGACTAGACCAATCATGGACAAGCCATGATGAAGGATGCTCTGGAGTTTGCTGGCCCTCTGACTTGCATTACAGTTTCCTTCCCTTAAGATGGGATAGCACCTGTTCTGTAGTTCTGAAAGGATCCAGTGAAGTAACAAGGGGGAGTGCCCAATAATGTTACAGTGCTGGCCACAAAGGAAATGTTGCATTCCCTTCCAAGTAAGACCATGTTTAAAAGTCTCCTCTGAGAAGCTGACATTTCTAGACTTGCTAAATTTACATTAAAAAAAAATATATATATAGTTTCTCCCCAGCTCCTTTCTCAAAATAGGAGATACTAAAGTGCCCTATACAGGAGTAGAGCTGTTCACATTATGATTTGTCACCAAGGAGCTTGTTTATACATTTACATAACGGTACTGAACTAGTTTGTTAATGAACCAACATTGCTAAACGCGGAAGCCAGTGGAAGCCATGTGAGAGCAGGCCATGGGGAAATCTAAACTAAGTTTTGAGGTCTACAAATCCAGGGTGTTTTTCTCCTCAGAGTTTAATTTAGAGGCATAGTGATTTTCTGTAATAACTAAAATGCATAAAAGAATTAGAGTGGAAACACGTAGCCAACTGTAAATTCTAAGATGTATTTCAGTTCACTGGGGCATTTTAACATCAACCCAAGTGCACGGATACACTTCTGTGTCCGTCAAGTCAAAAGCTGTGTGTGTCCTTCCAAGCATTTTAGTTCTGTTCTCTCTCTTTTTTCCTCTTTAAAAGAAATTAAATTATCTGGGCAGGTTCATCCCCACAGACTACTATGAATGTGCAAATAATATGCCACTTATGGTGCATTTTTAATAGACTGCTTGTCAGAAGAACTCATGTTTTCTTCCGCTTCACGGAGAAGCAGTTCTTGCTATGCATTCCGAAAACAAAGCGGTCTTTTATTTATTAAGAAAATGCACACTTAACGAAACCAATGAATTTTAATAGGAAAACGGTATTAGGACTTACCATCTTTCTGAAAGGCAAACATAACAGAAATGGTAGTCTGTGAAGCTCCCAGCTCTGTAGCTCCTCACCAGTGCCTTGCATGGGGTGCGTCCTTCTACCCCACACTGTAGTTATTTACAAATATGTGATTTCCTTCCCAGACACTGTGCTTCTTCACTGGCGTGATCCATGTCTCATTCACTCCAGTTTTATTTGACACAATGCCTTGCACATAATGGGCCTTAGTAAATGTTTGTTGGATGAAAACAATGAGCAAAGCACAGAGGGCTGGATTTATTGTTTGTGGTTCTCATCATTGAAGAGGAGAATGCATGAAGAGTTGACGTCCTTAGATGCTGAGTAAGCCACTGCAGTGGCCTGTAGTTAGGATGGTGAGAGAAGTCTGCCCTCAACTCAACCCAAGCTAACTTTCTTGAGAAAGTGGGGATATGTTGAGATAGGCATGAACTGTTTGGAGTTTCTGTAAGTAGAGTCAATATCATTTGAGTTTTTCAATGGCAATTTTTTCATTCTCCTTGTTGGACCTAAGGAGAAGATGGGGATGGAGGGTGTAATGTACAGTTTTGCCTCTCAGAAGGCAGAGAGAGGAGCATGGGAGCCCTGAGAGGGAAGAAGGACAGTGACTGGTCCAAGAGAAAAGGGGGAAGGACTCACTAACAGGAAGGAGTCAGGAGACGGACTCGGTAGGATATCAGGTCTAGGGTAGATTCTAGAAAACATTAAAGGTAACTTTTGAGACTTTTAAGACTCCTTTGAATTTATCACCATCTTTCTTGTTTGTTATTTGTCTGTGTCTTCTGTCTTGTTATTGCTCTGGGAAATGCTAGGAAATCGGTGAGGAGTTGGGAGAGTGGTTTTGCAGGTCAGACCTCATTTCTTTCCTTACATGGCCTAATTCCTCCACCTTCACTGTCTGAGAAAACCAAGAAACTTCCCTAAAGGTTGATGCCACTTTGGACTTATACTTTCTAATGCCAGCTGGGCTCCATATCACTCCGGCATCTGAGTGCCCACACTCTGCAAAGCTCAACCTTGGGAAGAGAGCAGGAGTGAGAAGTACTGCTAGGCCTTCTCCCGTGGCAGATGCTGGCATTTACTTACCTGGACCTTCTGCCTTGGTGGAGCTCAGCCTTCATATTTGACCAACTCATATTTAGACCTACAGGGCAATGCTCAGAATCCTTAGCAGAAATGCAGGGCACTTTGTGTATTTCCTGCTCCCTACTCTTACTGTAGTTCAGGTATATAAGTATTTAGTGAATGTCTGTTTTACTTACTATGCTAGATACTGAAAACATAAAAGAAATAAAATTCACCTTCTGTTTTCAAGAATTTACAGTCTGATGGGATAGACCAATATGTAAACAATGGTTTAAAGCAGTGTTACAGGGGAAGCATGGAGGTGAGACTCATAGGTCACCTCTTCTCCATTCTTCCTAAGCCTCTTACAGTTAGTATGTTTGGGGATCAATTAGTATTGATTTGATATTGGTGTTTTATATCTGTACTACTGTATGATAATAGTTGCTGTCCTGAAATATAATTTTAGCAATTGAGCTAGCAATAATAGTTTGAAGAGTCAAAAGAAATAAATTACACACAGTAGTGTCTAGTGTGGCAGGACGAGAGACTAATATAATTGACCCTTGAACATATAGGGGTTAGGGACACTGATCCCCTGTGTAGTTGAAAATCCATGTGTAACTTCTGATTTCCCCAAACCTAACTACTAATAGCCTGCTGACTACTAGAAGCTTTACTGATATCATAAAGAGTTGACTGGCTTATATTTTGTGTTATATGTATTATATACTGTATTCTTAAAATAGGCTAAAGAAAATAAAATGTTACTGGGGATATCATAAGGAAAATATATTTACAGTCCTGTGCTGTAAAAAAAAATCCATATATAATTGACCTGTTCAGACCCAGGTTGTTTAAGGGTCAACTATATTTTGGAAACATTTTCAATAAAAGGGGATATGATAGTTGAGTTTAAAGAAAATTGAATAGAAGAGTCTTCTGGTAAGCTTTGTATTAATGATCACTCAATGATATTCTGTCCCTTTTTTCTGCATCAGTCTCTCTGCTATTGACAAAAGAATATTTTTGGCCTGAATGATGTAGATCTCAGTGAGGGTACTTTTGCTGTCTCTCTCAGTGGACACTTGGCAATGTATTGAGACATGTTTGATTTTCACAACTGGGAATGCCAGGGATGCTGCTCGTCATTCTATAGTGCCAAGGATAGTCACCCACAAAGGATTTTCTGACCGAAAGTATCAATTGTGCCAAAGTGGCAAAATTCTGGTCTGAATGAATAGCCTATATTGCTCATATTCACTAGAGGATTTTACAAGATCCCGTATCAAGTGCGTCCATAAAGATATTTAAAAAGATGATTTTGAACAAAAGGGGACTTCTTGGAAGGCTACAGTGCTTGTAGGATGATTAGTAGCAATTTTTCACCAGTGGCCTCTCATTTTGGCTTTTGATGCATCTTTTTTTAAAAAATAACAAACTTTCTTAAAACTTGAGGCATAATTGACATACTATTTTATGAGTTTCAGGTGTGCAACATGGTGATTTGATATTGTATACATTGCAAAATGATCACCCTAATAAGTCTAGTTACCACCTCTCACCCTATAAAGTTAACGTATTTATTGACTATATTCTCCATGTTAGTACATTAATCTCTGTGATTTATTTATTGATTTATTTTTATTGTTACTAAATTTTTTTTCCCCAGTGTTCCAAGATTCATTCCCCATTCCCCACACTCAGTGCTCCACGCTTTAGGTGTTCCCAGTACCCACCACCAGGCTCTCCCATCCCTCCACCCACCGTCCCTCCAAGTCCCTCAGTTTGTTTCTGTGTCCAAAGTCTCTGTTGTTTCGTTTCCCTCCCTAGATTACCCTAGTTCCCATTTACTTTCCTTCTCCCACTGTCCTCCAGGTTACCCCTCATGCACCGCAAGTAAGTGAAACCATGCGATACTTGACTTTCTCTTCTTGGCTTATTTCAGTCAGCATATTCTCTTCCAGTCCAGTCCATGTTGCTACAAAAGTTGGGTATTCATACTTTCTGATGGAGGCATAGTATTCCATTGTATATATGTACCACATCTTCTTTATCCATTCATCTTTTGATGGGCACCTTGGCTCTTTCTACAGTTTGGCGATTGTGGCCATTGCTGCGATGAACATTGGGGTGCATATGGCCCTTCTTTTCACTACATCTGTATCTTTGGGGTAAATGCCCAGTAGTGCAATTGCAGGGTCATAGGGTAGCTCTATTTTTAATTTTTTAAGGAATCTCCACACTGTTTTCCAAAGCGGCTGCACCAGTTTACATTCCCACCAACAGTG
>PITA01011742.1:0-65246 GCA_004023965.1 Spilogale gracilis | reverse complement strand
ACTCCATCCCGGGTCTCCGGGATCATGACCTGAGCTGAAGGCAGTTGCTTAACCAACTGAGCCACCCAGGTGCCCCCATGTTATAGTTTTGACAGGAGTGTAGGTTTTGTGAGGAAGCAGAAGTATGAAATGGTTGGAACCAAAGGGTGTTAATGTTGCACTGACGAGGTTTTTTTGTTTTTTTGTTGTTGTTGTTGTTTTTAATATTTTATTTATTTGACAGAGAGAAACACAGCCAGAGAGGGAACACAAGCAGGGGGAGTGAGAGAGGGAGAAGCAGGCTTCCCGCCGAGCAGGGAACCTGATGTGGGACTCGATCCCGGCTCTCCGGGATCTCATGACCTGAGCCGAAGGCAGTGGCCTAACCAACTGAGTTACCCAGGCACCCCTGATGAGTTGTTTCTTAAGGAGGAGGGGCCTTGTAGAAAATTTTTCAGCAGTTACCTACCACTTTCCTATTCAGTCTACTCCACCCAGACTGGTTTATACATCGTCTACCTAAGACGTGACTCATTGCTTTTGTTCACAACTGTTCTTTGGGCCAAAAATGCTCTCTTCAGTCCACCTTTGCAAATGCTGTTGGAACTTGGCTGCAATCCCAACTTTACAAAACCTTTCCTAATCACCCTAACCACTTATTCTTCCAAGTCCCTGTAGTGCTATTGTGGCTACTTACTCTTGCTTATGTGTCTTTTGTTAATTATTATATACTCCTACCATTTCTGTTATTGAAATAAAGTTCAACTCGCATTGTTTTGTATGTTTTTATCTTTTAGGCCTGGCTCTGGGGGCTTTGGGAAATTTTCATAAGCCTTAGTTTTCTTATTTGTGAAATGGGCCTAACAGAGTTGCCGTGAGGATTGCATGTCTTTATATATATTAAGTTTTAAGTATTCAATAAATTTTAGTGGGTTTTCTTTTTAAGAATGTATTAATTTTTTTTTTTGAGAGAAAGTGAGAGTGAGAGCACGAGGTGGGAGAGAGAGAAACAGATTCCCCACTGAGTGGAGAACAACCGCTAGACTCGACCCCAGGACCCTGAGATCACCACCTAAGCCGAGTCAGATGCTTAGCTGACTGAGCCACCCAGGCGCCCCAAATGTTAGTTATTATTATGTTGTTATTACTTACCATTAAGGGATTCTTGGAAGCCTGGACAGTCTGTGTGACTGTATCCTGCTGGCCTCAACCGACAAGCTCCATTTGGGCATGAGAGGGGCCCTTCAATGTGGAACTCCCAGTGCTTTCTCCAGAGTGAGTTGGTCACCCTGTGCGCCACCCAGGCTTTTAGTAAATGCTTATTGATTTAATTTGGTTTTAAATAGATAGCATTAAATGCTGCAAAAGCTGTAGTTATAAACTTTTATGGTCATTAATGCTTAGGTCTTAAACCTGAGCTAGAGGCAAAAGAGGCAGAAGGAAAATAAAGAATGCAAAAAGGAGGTAGATGAAAGGAATGATATGGGGAGTGATAGGCACAGTAATTAATTAATCGTGTGGTCCTTACTGGCCATTTCTTTTTTTTTTTTTTTTTTAAGATTTTATTTATTTGACAGAGAGAAATACAGCCAGAGAGGGAACACAAGCAGGGGGAGTGAGAGAGGGAGAAGCAGGCTTCCTGCCGAGCAGGGAGCCCCATGTGGGGCTCGATCCCTGGTCTCCGGGATCATGACCTGAGCCAAAGGCAGTGCCCTAACAAACTGAGCCACCCAGGTGCCCCTGGCCATTTCTTCAGTATCACTGTTTCTACCTGGTCACATTTCTGTTCCTCATATAAAGCAAGCTCTTCTCATTTTAGGACTTTGAACTAACTATTCCCTCAGCTTGGCGTGTTTTTCTGATTTTTGCCAGGTTGTTTCCTTGTTGTTGGGTTCTGTTTAAATGTAACTTAATCTTGGGGCGCCTGGGTGGTCCAGTTGGTTGGGCGACTGCCTTCGGCTCAGGTCATGATCCCGGGGACCCGGGATCGAGTCCCACATCGGGCTCTCTGCTCGGCGGGAGGCCTGCTTCTCCCTCTCTCACTCCCCTTGCTTGTGTTCCCTCTCTGGCTGTGTTTCTCTCTGTCAAATAAATAAAATCTAAAAAAAAAAATGCTACTTAATCTAAAGGTACTTTCTTTATGGCATTTATCACTAATACATTCTTGCTTATTGTCTGTGCCTAGCTCTGCCTGCACGTGCATGCATGCACATACTCCCACTCATGCTCAGCTCGTCCGCATGAGATTATAAATTCTTAGAGACTAGGGATTTTGGGGGGGGGGTCTCTCCTGCTCACCCTCATTGTCCAGCCCCTTACATATAATAGGTATCTAGTAGATAATTGTTAAATGATGAGTACTGTAGGAGGGTGTTCACAGTAAACCTAGGGTTGGGCCTTAAGGAAGTTCCTGACCCTGACATTTTAGGTAAGGGAAGTGATCAAGTGAAAGAATGAGTCAAAGGGCAAGGTAATTGTGATTGATAGGTTAGGTGTAATGGTCTTCAGCTCAGATGCTTGCAGATAATGATTTGAAGTGATAGGAATTTTAAATGAGTGGTGAGTATTGAGAATGTGTTGGGTTAGGAGTTATCCAGGGGAGAGATGGTGTTAGCTTGCAATAGCATTTCTAGGCCTGGAAAAATGTATTAATTGAAAGATGATTAGAAAAAAAAAAGAAATTTAAAATACAAACTCAGTAGAATTTAGTAAGAAGCTAGATATGGAGGATGAGTGGTGAGGAATCAGGGACGTTGTCACTTTTGAGCTCAGTAAAGGCCCTGTGAACTCTTAGACCATTGTTCATTTAATTGACTTTTTAAAAAAGTTAACATGTAAAAGCTGAGCCTGAAATCACAATTTCTCAAGTTTGTTGTAGAGCTTTACTGTTTGGATCCTCAAAACTGGTTTTTGGTATTTATGCTGATTTTCAGAAATCTCAAAGTTCTTTTCGCAAATAAACCATTTTGTTGAAACTTTCCATTGCATTCAGAATTTAGCCTCTCTCACCAGTCTTTTTTTTTTTTTTTTTTTTTTTTAATTTATTTGACAGAGAGAAACACAGCCAGAGAGGGAACACAAGCAGGGGGAGTGAGAGAGGGAGAAGCAGGCTTCCCGCTGAGCAGGGAGCCCGATGCGGGCTCTATCCCCGGTCTTTGGGGATCATGACCTGAGCCAAAGGCAGTCACTTAACCACCTGAGCCACCCAGGCGCTCCACCTATCATCTTTCTTGATAGGAAGTTACATTCCTTTTGCCAGTTGCTACAAGAGCATTGTTACTTTATTTTCCTGTGTGGGCCAGATAAAAAGAAGAGCACAAGAAATTTCTACACTTCAGATATATGAAGTGTGGTTTTTCAGTTTCTGGCAGCTCTTCTGTCTTGGTCATCTAGAGATGAGATTTTGGGGGTGCCTGGGTGCCTCAGTGGGTTAAGCCTCTGCCTTCGGCTCAGGTCATGATCTGGGTCCTGGGTCCTGGGATCGAGGCCGCGTTGGGCTCTCTGCTCAGTGGGGAGCCTGTTTGCTCTCTCTGCCTACTTATGATCTCTCTCTCTCTGTCAAATAAATAAATAAAATCTTAAAAAAAAGAAAAAAGATTTAGAAGTGAGTTCTTGGTTTCTCTGTTTCATAATTATTGGTTCCTTCATAACAGCCAGACCTGCATTCTTGAGTGTGTTCTGGAGCTGCTGTTCAGTTTTAAAAGCTTAGCCGTGAATTTTAGCCATACACACAGGATGAAAGTGCTGTTTTTTGTTTTGTTTTGAAAAACTATTTGGGTGCCTGGGTGGCTCAGTTGGTTAAAGCCTCTGCCTTCGGCTCAGGTCATGATCTCAGGGTCCTGGGATCGAGGCCCGCATCTGGCTCTCTGCTCATCAGGGAGCCTGCTTCCTCCTCTCTCTCTGTCTTGCCTCTCTGCCTACTTGTGATCTCTCTCTGTCAAATAAATAAATAAAATGTTTAAAAAAAAAAAAGGAAAAAGAAAAACTATTTATTTGACAGAGAGAGCCACGAGGAGAGCGCAGAGCGTGCACAAGTAAGGAGAGGGAGAAGACCTGAACTCAAGGCAGAAGCCCAGTGACTGAGCCACCCAGGCGCCCCTGGAAGTGCTATTTTCTTTTTGAGCTCTTAATGCATTGAGTTTCAGAAAGCTGTCTTAAACTTAAAGCAGTAAATAATCTAATGAAATAGGTCATATTTGCAAATATAGAAATAGATAATACCACAAGGTCATAAAAGCTCACCTCAGAGGAATGCCATGAGGGTTGTTAAACCTATTTTTTTACTTACTAGGAAATTGAGTTATTTAGTAAATATATATAACTGCCTATAGGCATAAAGTTGTTTTGAGAAGTAGAGAAGGTTTTGTTTTCAAGAGCATCCATTTATTGCTCCAACCTTATTCTCAAGTCTGTGAAAAAGTAAAATGTTCACCTGCCTTTTAGCTGACTCTTAAGAATTGATTTATATCTGAAATAATGTGTGCCATTTCACCTGGGGAATGTAATTTCTGCCAGTCCTCAATGGCTTTTATCCAAGGATATGCATCAGATCACCTAAAGAGCTTTTAATTATATTATTATTTATTTATTTGTTTATAAGTAAACTATGTCCAGCGTGGGGCTCAAACTCATGACCCTAAAGTCAAGAGACACACATCACCTAAGGAGCTGCTGCTGCTGCTGTTCTTTCTTCCTTTTTTTAAATTTCATTGAATTTAATTTATTTTATTTTATTTTATTTATTTATGTGACAGAGAGAAACACAGCGAGAGAGGGAACACAAGCAGAGGGACTGAGAGAGGGAGAAGCAGGCTTCCCGCCGAGCAGGAAGCCCGATACGGGGCTCAATCCTGGGTCTCCAGGATCATGACCTGAGCCGAAAGCAGCCGCTTAACCAACTGAGCCACCCAGGCGCCCCTAATTTTATTTTATTTATTTGACAGTGAGAGAGGGAACACAAGCAGGGGGAGTGGTAGAGAGGAGAAGCAGGCTTCCTGCTGAGCGGGGAGAGCACGGAGCCTAAGCCCTGATTCAGGACGCCAAGCTCAATCCTAGGACCCTGGGATTCTGACCTGAGCCAAAGGCAGACGCTTAATAACTGAGCCACCCAGGGGCCGCACACCTAAGGAACTTTTAAAGATGCAGATGCCATGGCCAAAGCAACATTGTTTGTAATAATAGAAAATTGGAAAAACCCAATTTTTCTTTTTCCTTTTTTTAAAAAAGATTTTATTTATTTATTTGACAAATCACAAATAGGCAGGGGCAGGCAGAGAAAGAGGGGGAAGCAGGCTCCCCGCTGAGCAGAGAGCCTGATGTGGGACTTGATCCCAGGACCCTGAGATCATGACCCGAGCTGAAGGCAGAGGCTTAACCCTCTGAGCCACCCAGGTGCCCCACAATCCAATTTTTCATCAGTAGGTGATGGTTAGTGTGATGTGTCCTTACAATATAGAATACTGTGCAGCTTGTTATGAACAGAGATCTGTATGGAACAGTGTCAAAGTTATACTACGTTCTATAAAAAAAGCAAGTTGTAGAACTATAATATTATCTTTGCACTTAATGTATATCTGTGTTAGTTTATGTATAGAAGAATAAGAACAGGCTTTGACAGATTTTGGGCCAAGGAACTTTGATTTCCTACATTAGATATTTTTGTAATTGAATATGAATATATTATAGATGCACAAACAGTGTTTCTTAAATAATGCACATCCTACTTTCTGTGTCACTGGATCTGGATGCCTATTTATAAACTCCGTGGATGATTCTGATTCTTCTGTAGGTGAAAGTTCTCTACTCAAGGTCTGCTTTGCTATGAATCCTTAGTAAAGATGGTCACCTCACCAGACCAACGTTCTGAGTGCTCCTTAGCATTTAGCTCAAAGCCCTACTGCTTTGGTTTCAGAGGTCTATGATTGTTACCTGTCCTGACATCTGGAATTTGATCTTTCAAGGTGGCAGGAAATCAGTAGCAGCTGCTCAGAAACAAAACAAAATGCCTTCTCTTGTATCTGATACCTTACTGACTTCTGCTTTCAAGTAATATTGTTCCTCTCTATTTTCTAGCTTCTAACCTCCTGGTGGAGGGTGTGGAGGGAGAATCAGGGACAGTGCTTTTTTTCTCTTGAAAGAGCTATGAGTTTGTGACTCTTCAGATGCACACCATCCCTGGATTCATTGGGACACTCTAGAGGAATTTTGGTTTCTTAAAATTGGGGCATTTTCTTGGGCGCCTGCGTGGCTCAGTGGGTTAAAGCCTCTGCTTTTGGCTCAGGTCATGATCTCAAGGTCCTGGGATGGAGCCCTGCATCGCATTGGGGCTCTCTGCTCAGCAGGGAGACTGTTTCCTTCTCTCTCTCTGCCTGCCTCTGCCTGCCTGTGATCTCTCTCTCTCTGTCAAATAAATAAGTAAAATCTTCTAAAAAATAATGGCATTTTCTTTTCTTTTTTTTTTTTAAGATTTTATTTATTTGACAGAGAGAAACACAGTGAGAGAGGGAACACAAGCAAGGGGAGTGAGAGAGGGAGAAGCAGGCTTCCTGCTGAGCAGGCAGCCCTATGCGGGGCTCTATCCTGTGTCTCTGGGATCATGACCTGAGCCGAAGGCAGTCGCCTAACCAACTGAGCCACCCAGGCACCCCGGAATTTTCTTTTTTAAAAAAATATTTTATTTATTAGAGAGAGAGTGAGAGAGCGCATGAGAGAGGAGAAGGTCAGAGGGAGAAGCAGACTCCCCACGGAGCTGGGAGCCCAATGCAGGACTCGATCCCAGGACTCCAGGATCATGACGTGAGCTGGAGGCAATGGCTTAACCAACTGAGCCACCCAGATGCCCCCAAATTGGCATTTTCTTAGTACTCTCTCCAGCCTACTTGGTGTAGGCATTTAATTTCAAAATGTCCACACTGTCTAGCATGTGTCGGTTTAAAACCCCAAAGACTTGTTGGGGCACTACAACCAAGGCTTTTGTCACTGCCTGCTGATTTAATAATGAATACCTTTATATTCCAGTAACCAATTAGGAATCATTGTTTTTTTTTTTAACAGCCATACATTACAAGGTCTTTTCTGAAAGAAAATCATTATCAGTCACTAATGACAAATTGTAGGGAGGATCCATTTAAAGAAATCTCTGTCCTGGGGCACCTAGGTGGCTCAGTTGGTTAGGTGTCTGCCTTCAGCTCTGGATTGAGCCCTGCATCCAGCTTCCTGCTTGATGGGGAGTCAGCTTCTCCTCTGCCCTGCCCTGTCCTTGCACAAGCCGAAGAGAAGTCTCCCTCCCTACAAGTGTGTGGCTAGTTCTGTCTGTGTGTGCAGTGGGGCTTTCAGCTCAGCCTTGCTAGATGTCCTTACTGAGGTGCTATGCTCTTTGTTAATTGTGTGACCTTAGGTGATTTATTGTGTGTAAATGTTCTGTTATCTATGAGGTATCGGTAATATCTGAGTGGCTTGTTTCCTGGGATGGTTTTGAGAATCAAATGAGGTAGCACTTTGTAAACTAAATTTCAATACAAGGAATTTTTCTAGGCAGCTTAAAATGTGGCAGACCCAGTAAATTTGTTTATTTGAAGCCCTCTCTACACCCAATTTGGGGCTCAAACTCAGAATCCCAAGATCAAGAGTCACACACTCTACAACTGAGCCAGGCAAGTGACGTGTCTCCTCTAGGTTTTTTTGTCTGCAACATCGGATAAGCCTTAAGGAGACTTGTCCAAGGACTAAGATTTTTGAATTAATCCAGAACTATTCACCCTTAACATATACCTCTTGTGATGTTCTGTCATAAATTTTGACCTTTTGTTCAATGATTATTGATTGCCATTGGCATTGACTGCCAGTGGAATCAATGATTCCATTGATTGTCATAATTTGATTTCTAGGATGCTTTGGGGGAGTGGTAAATTCTGTTAATGAAAGGCATTTTTTTGTTGTGGTACTATACTGATTTGAGTTACTTTGAGATTTCCTTGCCAAGCAATTCCAACTGAGAGTCCTCCTTCTGCATGATCCCTGCTAGTGTTTAGAGGCTACCATATTCAGGGAAAGAGAGTTTCTCTTGACATAATCCATTTGGGGGGTGCCTGGATGTCTCATTCGGTTAGGCATCTGCCTTTGACTCAGGTCATGAATGGGGAGTCAGCTTCTCTGTCTCTGCTCCTCCCCTACTCATGCTCTTGCTTTCCCTCTCTCAAAAAAATAAATCTTGGGTCCCTGGGTGGCTCAGTGGGTTAAAGCCTCTGCCTTTGGCTCAGGTCTTGATCTCAGGGTCCTGGGATCGAGGCCCACATGGGGCTCTCTGCTCAGCAGGGAGCCTGCTTCCTCCTCTCTGCTTGCCTGCCTCTCTGCCTACTTGTGCTCTCTCTCTGTCAAATAAATAAATAAAAACTTTAAAAAAAATCTTAAAAAAATAATCCATTCGGAAGCTGAGAATTGGCATGTTGTAATACTTAAGGGGGGCTCTTAGGCTTCTCTGAAGGTGCTAGATTCTATAGAAAGGGTGGGTTGCATTTATAATCACTTCATTGATTTTGACAAACACCTTATTCGGAACCCTAGAGAACTACCTATAAATAAGGGAAAAACTCAAGTTAGGAAGCCTGGCTGAGAATCTCTGAGAATACATCCATCTGAGGTAGATGCTGGGATGAGCCAGGTAAGAAAGCTCAGAAAGAAGCAGGAGTCTGTTTTCTACATTCTTCACTTTTTTGAGTTGCTCTTAAGAAAATAAGTGAAGAGGGCTCCTGGGTGGCTCAGAGGGTTAAGCCTCTGCCTTCAGCTCAGGTCATGATCTCAGGGTCCTGGGCTTGAGGCCCATATCCGGCTCCCTGCTCAGCAGGGAGTCTGCTTCCCTCTCTCTGCCTGCCTCTCTGCCTATTTGTGATCTCTCTGTCAAATACATAAATAAAATCTTTTACAAAAAAAGAAAAAAAGCGAAGAAAATCAAGAGATTTCACCGTAGATTTCCCCCTTTGAGGGGTTTTCTTTACTTAACCTAAAGAATATGTTCTTTGTTCCTTGACTCTTCCTCCTTGGGACCAGGCTAATGATACAGGGAGAGGACGCCTGCAATAGTAGCTATAGACAAATGGGAAGCAGTCCTGACCCTTTTAGTTCATAGTAGCAGGATTAGATGGGCAGGATTCCGTGCTTTGCTTTTTGTGAGTAAGACAGATATAGCTATTTATGTAAATAACACAGGGCCATGAATAGCTCTGAATTTTGAACCCATAATGATAGAATGCCTTTCGTCTACTTTCTTAAATTTAATTACTTGGTAGAGGGCTTATTAGAGAACAGTTACTGTTTCTGGATTGTCTGTAACCCATTGCTTTCCTTCTATCTATTGAGAAAAGGAGTATCTTCCAATTTCCAAGTCCAAATTAATGTAAAGAGTTGTGGTACCCTTTGTTATCTAAAGGTGATTGTCAGTTTATTTTTCTCCACATGTTAACCAAAGACTGAGGGTGAATCCTGTTTACCCCTTCAGCTCATAGTGGAAGGAAGCAAGGAATAGTACTTGTTCTTGGGAGGAAACACAACTGCATTTATCCAAAAGGAAAGCCAAATTTTTCTTTCCTCATGAAATAACACTTGTCATATGACAGAATTCTGGAAACCTGAAAGCATCTGCCTCCAGAAAGAAGCACACAGCCTCTGAAGCAGAGGCACAATGAAGCTAGCCAAGAATTAGCCCAATTATATTCAATCCACAGGTTATCTGATCAGTAAAAGAAGGAAAGGAAGACTCCTGTGGCATTTTTTCTAAAGAGAGGTTGGGGAGGGATGGAGAGGAAAGCAGATTCTTCAGTATGTAAGTGGAGAGAGAGTGTTGAAAAGATGCCTCTTATTGAGAACTGTTCTGAATCCCTCTGTGGTTAGGGGCCTTGGGTGTTGCCTTAGACCACACACTAAAAGCACTCCAGAAGACATTGTTTTGTGCCACTCTGCAAAAGTTTAGAATACCTGGGGCCCAGTCAGTTAAGTATCTGCCCTCTGCTCAGATCTTGATCCCAGGGTCGTGGGATTAGTTCCACATTGGGCTCTCTGCTTCTCACTCTCCTTCTGCCTGCCACTCCACCTCTGCCTGCCACTCCCCCTACTTGTGCTTGCTCTCTCTTTCTCTGTCAAATAAATAAAATCTTGCAAAAAAAAAAAAGTTCAGAATACCTTTAAGTGGAAGTGGTGTTTGTTTTCTTTTAAACATTAAGCATCAGAAAAGCAGGAACCATGTCTTACTCTCCAGTATCCTCCAGCAGTGTCTGTATTTTCTAGTATGGTTAAACAAATGTTTCAGTAAGTATTACTCATATATGCAGACATGGGAATATCTCAGGGTATAAACCAGAGCTTCTGTGGGTAATTTTACTGATTCATATGATGGTCCTGATTTGTGTGAAAATTTGTTATATTTCATATAGTCTATAGATGAATTTTAAAAAACTTTATCTGTACATGCCAGTTTTAAAGTATATTTAGAAGGGGCACCTGGGTGGCTCAGTTGGTTAAGCGACTGCCTTCGGCTCAGGTCATGATCCCGGTGACCCAGGATTGAGCCCTGCATCGGGCTCCCTGCTCGGCGGGAAGCCTGCTTCTCCCTCTCTCACTCCCCTTGCTTGTGTTCCCTCTCTGGCTGTGTTTCTCTCTGTCAAATAAATAAAATCTTTAAAAAAAAATGTATATCTAGAAGAATTTTTACTTAGGCTAAAGTAAGGCTCCCTTTCTCAAGGATGCTAGTAACAACCAGTTTAACTGCAAATCAGCATTGCCTTGAATTTTAGACATGGTAATAACTACTTTATTGGCTTGGATTATCTGCCATACTCTTGATTTTTGTATCTCATTGTGGACAACTGTGATCCATCTAATTTATAGATTTTTGGCCAGTTTTGTAACTCAGTTTTGTTGTATTGATATCTTATGGCGCCACCTACTGACACAAATTGGTAAACATGGCTTTAAGCCTATCAGCAGTCAGAGTTGTATTTGAAGGACTGAAAATAGATTTATAGGGGATTAGAATTTAAGCACTAGAAGTCACCCAGCCTACAGATGTATTTTACAAAAGAATAAACTCAGGTTCTATTATCTGTGATAACTGTCTCTTTTTTTCCTATCATTTTCCAGATGATTGCCATGTCCCAGTTTAGAGGATTTTGTGGTCATTCTGGCATTTTTATGAGTCTTTCTCTGCCTCAGAAATAAACTAAGTAGGATAAGAAACTAACAAGAAACTTTCTTTTTTATTTTTTATTTTATTTTATTTTTTTTTTGGAAAAGAAACTTTCTTTTTTAAAGAAAAAGATTTTATTTATTTATTTGGCAGAGAGAGCACAAGCAGGCAGAGAGAGAGGAGGAAGCAAGCTCCCTGCTGAGCAGAGAGCCCTATGCGGGCCTCGATTCCAGGACCCTGAGATCATGACCTGAGCCAAAGGCAGAGGCTTTAACCCACTGAGCCACCCAGGCGCCCTAACAGGAAACATTCAAATTGTAAATCATTGGTGGTGTTCAGAAAAAACTGCATAAAGAGGCAACTGCCTTCGACTCAGGTCATGATCCTGGAGCCCCAAATTGGGCTCCCTGCTTGGCGGGAAGCCTGCTTCTCCCTCTCTCACTCCCCCTGCTTGTGTTCCCTCTCTGGCTGTGTTTCTCTCTGTCAAATAAAATATAAAATTAAAAAAAAAAACTGCATAAAGAACCTTAAGGAGACTCAGGAGAGGTGTTTTAACAATGCAAAGAAATGGGGGAAAATTAAGCCAGGTGTTTGATAAATAGAACAAGCTACTTCACACTGTAAAAGTTGAAGTTCAGTAATATGGAAGTATGGATCAGAGAGTTATGTATATAAGTCTGATGTGTGTGCATTATTTTTAGGAGTCTTTCAATTTAATTAATGTTTTTTAAAAGATTATTTTAGAGAGAGCATGAGCAGGGGGCAAAGGCAGAAGGAGAGAGAAAGAGGAGACCGCCTGCTGAGTGGAGATCATGACCTGAGCTGAATATAAGAGTTGGACCCTTGGGCACCTGGGTGGCTCAGTCGATTAAGCGACTGCCTTCGGCTCAGGTCATGGTCCCGGAGACCTGGGATCGAGCCCCACATCGGGCTCCCTGCTCGGCGGGAAGCCTGCTTCTCCCTCTCTCACTCCCCCTGCTTGTGTTCCCTCTCTGGCTGTGTTTCTCTCTGTCAAGTAAATAAAATATTAAAAAAAAAAAAAAAAAACTTAACCAACTATGACACACAGACGGCCCCAATTTAATATTTTAGATACCATGCTCTATAGTAAAAGGGGTATTGGGGATATAATAGCTTAAAAAGAATAGGGACACCTGAGTGGCTCACTCATTTAAGCATCTGCCTTCAGCTCAGGTCATGATCCCGGAGTCCCAGGATGGAGTCCCAAATTGGACTCCTTGCTTGGCGGGAAGCCTGCTTCTCCCTATCTCACTGCTCCTGCTTATGTTCCCTCTCTAGCTGTGTTGCTGTCACATAAATAAATATCTTTATTTTTTTTAAGATTTTATTTATTTATTTGACAGAGAGAAACACAGCTAGAGAGGGAACACAAGCAGGGGGAGTGAGAGAGGGAGAAGGAGGCTTCCTGCTGGGCAGGGAGCCCGATGTGGGGCTCGATCCCGGGTCTCTGGGATCATGACCTGAACCGAAGGCAGACGCTTAACCAACTGAGCCACCAAGGCGCCCTATAAATAAATATCTTAAAAAAAAAAAAAATAACGGGCGCCTGGGTGGCTCAGTGGGTTTAAAGCCTCTGCTTTCAGCTCAGGTCATGATCTCAGGGTCCTGGGATTGAGGCCCACATCGGGCGCTCTGTTCAGCGGGGAGCCTGCTTCCTCCTCTCTCTCTGCCTGCCTCTCTGCCTACTTGTGATCTCTTTCTGTTAAATAAATAGGTAAATAATCTTAAAAAAATTTAAAAAAACAGGTATAAAAGTTTTAAGTGGATATACAAGAATAAAGAAGTTTTGCTATGAGATTGGGGCTAACTTTCTAGCTGAATAGGCAGAACACTTAATATAAGCAGCATACACTATTAAAGTCCATGATGTTGCTGGATTTCTAACTGTCCAAATATTCACCTAACCAAGAAAAGTGTGCCCTAACACCCTTTTTATTTTATCACTTTAGCAGCGTCACCCTTTAGACCAGAAAGCTGGCGGGCGCTATGGGGAAGAAACAAAACAAGAAGAAAGTGGAGGAGGTGCTAGAAGAGGAGGAAGAAGAATATGTGGTGGAAAAAGTTCTTGACCGTCGAGTGGTAAAGGGCAAAGTGGAGTACCTCCTAAAGTGGAAGGGGTTCTCAGAGTAAGTTTCATTACCCTAGGTAAATCCATTCATTTAGTCACTATTTCTCAGGAGTCTAGTAATGTGCAAGGCCTACAGTGCTCTCATAGGTAGTGTAACCCAGGCCTGACCTTCGCGGCTTGTAGTCTAATTAGGAAAACTGTCTACATGTACAAGGTGCTATAATGCAAGACTGATTTCTGAGAAGCAGTTTTATGTGCAGTTGTAAACAGATTCAAGTGTGCAAACACAGTAACTCTCCTTTGAAGAAGGCAAGTTTCTAAGCTTTCAACTTATATTAAACAGCCCCCCGCCCAAAGAAATTTCAATGTTAGCAAATTCTTGGTCTTGGACAAAATCTGGTTACTCATTATCATTAACTCTCCTTTTCCAAGGATACCAGCTCTGTGCGTCTCCTTAGTGTGAGTGTGCTAACTTTGAGTGGAAAGTGTGACTCACTGTGCCCTCTGGTTTCAGTGAGGATAACACGTGGGAGCCAGAAGAGAACCTGGATTGCCCTGATCTCATTGCCGAGTTTCTACAGTCACAGAAAACAGCACATGAGACAGATAAATCAGAGGGAGGCAAACGCAAAGCTGACTCTGATTCTGAAGATAAGGGAGAAGAGAGCAAACCAAAGAAGAAGAAAGAAGAGGTAAGGGGAAAGGAGTTTTTACTAGCCCAAAATTCCTACTGCTGTCAAAGAAGGTGAAAGCCCTGATGATTTTTAAATTTAAGCACTTTTATTCAGCTGTTTCTTGGACCTCAGCAGCCGTCTCTCATTCCTTCTAGAATCTTAGGCTAATGCTTACAAAGTGTTTGGGGGTTGACTTGGGTCAAGCCACATAATCTATATTTACTTTATCCAAGGTTCAAGAATAATAAATACAAGTAAATTCATTCTTGTAGATAGTTTTCAGTGTTGTAATCATTACAGATGTGAGATAGCTATGTTCATCTATTCGTTACCTTAAAGTAAGTTATCTTCTGAGGGCAAAGAAATAGTTGTGAAAATTTATTTTGCTTGAGATATATGTCCCTTTTTACATATGGGGAAACCTCAAGACCTTGACGGAAGAATCACTGAGGATGCACAAAAGGCCTGTGACTTGGAGCCAAGGTATTCGTGAAATACTGACAGGAGTATGATTATATTAATCAGAGAAGCAGGAGTGACTCCAGTGAGGATAACAGTCCTATATGATTAAGTTGTTCCATCCATCTGGTTTTTACAGTCAGAAAAGCCACGAGGCTTTGCGCGGGGTTTGGAGCCAGAGCGGATTATTGGAGCTACAGACTCCAGTGGAGAACTCATGTTCCTGATGAAATGGTGAGTCTGTCAGTGGCTCTGTGTGGTGGTTTTTTTCTTCTCCCCATCTGTTCCATGCCAGAGGAAAAGAGCTGGACCTTCGAAATTCCAGTCGCCCAAGTGTGAAATCTTTAAGATGGCATAGTCCTTCGATAGTGACCCTCGGCCTGACTGCCAACCTGGACTCATGAGTTACAGGTAGGGGCCCTTAGGATTCTCAGACCTTTGCCCGGTTTTTTAGGAGGTGGGAGAAAATCCAAAATGGAGAAGGTGTGGGGGAAGAATCACATTTCACTTACGTAAATAAGGGAGGAAATGAAATGTGATTGAACCACCCACCCCTTGTGCTACCTCCTCAATAAAGATCGGGCTGGCCCCAGGATCAGAAGTTCTGTTAACTTCTCAGGGTTAGTTAAGAATTTCCGTATGTCTTCCTTTGTCTTTAGATCCTTTCTACTTTGTGCAGATTCTGTAATTCCAAGATCAATCAGTAGGGGTCAGCAAGTCCCCTTCACTGAGCATAGAGCAAGGCGCTTTTTTTTTTTTTTTTTTTTTTTTCCCTTCTTTCGAAGTATAGCAATGATTGGGACACCTGGGTGGCTCAGTTGGTTAAGCAGCTGCCTTCCACTCAGGTTGTGATCCCAGGATTCGGGGATCAAGTCCGGCTTCAGGCTCCATGCTCAGCAGGGAGCCTGCTTCTCCCTCTCCCTCTGTCTGCCACTCTGCCTACCTGTGCTTGCTCTGTGTCAAATAAGTAAAATCTAAAATATATATATATAGCAATGGTAGTAATATGCCACGAAACAGCTTAATGAAAACAGTTGTCTTGAAAACTACAAGAACTGTAACCCCAGATTCTCTAAAATCTCCCTATTCTCTGTCCAAAAGGAAGGATTTCTTTCCTTTTTCTTGCTCGTTTAAAAATACTTGTCTTCATGTGTCGTTGTTGTTGTCCCCCCAACCCCCCGCCCAAGTGGGTTTCAGTCATTGTTCTTAAAATATAAATTGGGAGTGAATGGTTCTAAGTTTATACCAATTCAGGCAGCATTTTAAGGATTTTGTCCTTTTGTCAGTCTAGAACCTTCTCTGAAACGCCTATCTATACTAATTCCTCCAGTTTAGGAAGTGGCCAGAGAGACCTAACTTTGACACTACTAAAAGCCTATGTCACAATTGGATGAAACGCTGTTTTCTTATTTTGCATTCCCCAGATGTTCACTGAATCAGATTTTTTAGCTGATTTATTATTAGTGTATAGGAGATAAGTTCTTTTTTTTTCTCTCTTTTCCTTTTTTTTTTTTTTTTTTTTTAAGATTTTATTTATTTGACAGAGAAACACAGCCAGAGAGGGAACACAAGCAGGGAGAATGAGAGAGGGAGAAGCAGGCTTCCCGCCAAGCAGGGAGCCCAATGCGGGACTCGATCCCGGGTCTCCGGGATCATGACCCGAGCCGAAGGCAGTCGCTTAACCAACTGAGCCACCCAGGCGCCCCGAAAAGTTCATTTTTAAGGTGCGCATCTGGGGGAGAAGGATTGATACCAGGAGTTAAAGTCCAACTAGAATATGTTT
This sequence comes from Spilogale gracilis, assembly GCA_004023965.1. Classification (NCBI taxonomy): domain Eukaryota; kingdom Metazoa; phylum Chordata; class Mammalia; order Carnivora; family Mephitidae; genus Spilogale; species Spilogale gracilis. The sequence goes on along the minus strand of PITA01011742.1, from coordinate 49,086 downwards.
GCTGTCTGCATGCGACCAGTCTGAGTTACAGTACTGTCTCCATATTGTTTAAGATTACACTCCTTTGGTTGAATTACTGCTATTTGTAAAGATTATACCTGAATGTAACTCTATAGATTAAAAGATTGGATGTTGATTATAGAATCGAGTTTATTTTAAGGTGATTTTTTTCTGGAGAGTTGAGATACCTGTCTGTGTCCAGATACTTCTTTGCTGTGAAATGACTGGACTTCTCTCAGAAAGTGTTTTTATTGTCAACAAGGGCAGCCTGTTTCAGGCTCCCATACTATTATACTCTTTTCCTCCTCCCATTCTCTTCAGCCATTGTTCAAAACATACCTTACTAACTTAGCCCTGGTTCCTTGGGCTCTCTGAATTTGGTTTATCTGTTGCTGAGCTGTAGAAGTTTGGGGTGGTACCTCATCAGAGATCCCATCATATAATCATATAACTGCTCCCGGCCCTAATGCTACTGCTCCCATCTAGGAGATTCCCAGTGGCCTTACTCCTAAGTCCTTTGTAATATGTATGTGATTTTCAAATTTTGAGTCCATTTGAGTCCATAAAATCCAGAAAAATATAGAGAATTATATGACAGTCCCTTATTTTCTACTTCCCAGTGTTGAAGCATGATTTCAAAGCACCTGGGAGTTGTGGAATATCTGTGTGAGCCTGGCATTTGGTAATGTTAAACAGTGTAATTATGAGTCAATGAGAACGTGTCCACCTGCATTGGCTAGAGCCAGTGGTATTACAGCTTACTATTGCTATTAATCTTACTGCCTAACCTGGTATTAAATTCTGTAACAAAGCTGAGATCTCGCCATGGGCTCTTGGCAGCTGGGATATGGCTTTTGGAAGAGTATGGAAGCCTCTCTTCTGCCCTTCAAGAATCTGAGGGTCATGTTTTTTTTTTTTTCTGGCCTTGCCCAGAGGTTCAGATGTGATAGATTGAGTTAAGTGACTTAGCTTTTAACAGAGATACCCAGAGAGGATTTTCAACAGAAGATCTCTGAGGATGTCACTTGACAAAATGCTGCTTGGGCCACGTTATCACCCTTCCCTAGGCTAGCTACTCTTCTGGAATTAATACTTTTAAAGCCCTATCCCTTGTGTCATCCAAGTTAGGAGACCACCAGCACCTGGTCTCAAGGTCTCTTTGCTTTGTTCTGCAGGAAAAATTCTGATGAGGCTGACCTAGTTCCTGCCAAGGAAGCCAATGTCAAGTGCCCACAGGTGGTCATATCCTTCTATGAGGAAAGGCTGACGTGGCATTCTTACCCCTCAGAGGATGATGACAAAAAAGATGACAAGAATTAAGTCTCCTGAGTACCTGCCCCTGTCACATCTGACTGTGGGTTTCAAGTGGGGAGGGAAGGAGTTCTACTTGTTTTGACACCATAGAGGTGGCTTGAGAAGATGTCCTTTGAAGAGCCAGTATCATTTCTGTGCCCTACAGCAGCCCAAGTGCTTTAAAGCCTTTCCATGCTGTGTAGTTTGCACCACCCATCCCAGTGGAGGGGAGGGAAGAGAAGTGTTGCAAGGCAGCCCATTCTGTACTTTGCTGAGAAAGGCAACCGGCCTTCCATGAAGGACAGAACTTGCAGAATGGGTGTGTGGGAGAGCAAAAGATACTGTAGATCTTCAAAGCGCATCTCCACAACCCACAGCCTTCTTCCCAATAGTGTTAAAACTCTGCATTTTTACAGCGTAGCATGTGTGTAGTTTTTGGCTATTACTGGTGTATCATTTGGGGGTGGGAGGGTTGGGGGCGGGAAGGAACGGAGATGGGTAGGATCATTTTTGTTAAAATTTGGGCCCTGATTGGGGAAATGGTGAAACAATGGAAAGAACAAACTTGTGGTGATTCGGTTCTGTGTCCAGAATATTTTATCTTTTCAAAAAATGTCATTGGCAACCTAAATGAGGACTGTGAGAGACTGTTTAAAAGCTGTGAATGCCTGAAATTTATAAGCCAAGGTGTTCCCTGCCTGAGCTTAATGATATTCCCAACAAAGGACTAAGCTAGTTAATACGTTACCAAAGCTGCCATTTTGGGGATGGAAACTGGTTGAAGAGGGAAAATCTTATTGGAGTGTATACATAGGCAGATTGTTCTGTCTTAGAGGTGCTAATTCTTGAAATTGATAAGAAGACCCTTTCTTTTCCAATTATGAAGTTTTAAACATCAGCTTGTCCATCCATGCCACTGGCTGAGGTATTTGGGAAGGGAAGAGGGTAGTATAGAGAGTGGGAGAGTAGAGAAAGACAAGGGCCCCTGCTCTTAGGGTGGAAAACTCTCTGGAGCCTGTTATTTGAACTTTGAACTCTGAAATCATTGGTGTCACGGTTCAGTCACACCACAGCACAAGTTCATTGAATCACTTCAAGAGTGGAACGATTTCAAAAGCCCTGGTCTCAGGAGAAGATTAAACTTTCATACTGGGGCAGTGGTTCACTTTAAAACACAAAACAAATTTTTTAATCCTAAGAATTAACTAATACCCAAAATGCTGTCTTGAATCATGAGATCCATCAGTTCTTGACATCATCTAGACTTGCATTCTAGAACGCCATTGTAAAATCTTTTTAGGCATGTGTTAGGTTTCTGTGGAAATTTTGTTTAAATGTAAACTTCATACCACATTGTCAGTTTTTGTCTTAATAAAACTATAGATTTATAATCTTTGATTTCTGTCTTGATTAAGTGTTACCAAAACCCCTCCCTGCCTTACATTACCTTCCAGGTTTAGCCTATAAGGAAACAACTTTCACAGTTGGTTTAATTTCTTGAACGCTGTAGGTTTGAGAATCTAATATCTGGCCTGAATCTTTGAGTGGTCTCATTATTATTTATTTAGTTAATATGTATTGAACATTTATAATTGCTCCTGAAATTATAAAGCTTGTCACATCATTCTGTCTTATTACTCAAAGTTTGTGTAGCACTCTGACCTGCTCACGCTTCCAGACTATGATATTTGGAAATAGAGTTTTTTGAGGTACATTTAGTTCTTGGCTCATGTATTTTGTGTCATCTTAGCTAAATTGTCAACTCTGAAATTTTCAAGAATTGGCCTCATGTATAATCACTGAATTAAAGTGTTACCTACTTTTTTTTTTTTTTTTTACTTTCTTAACGTCATTTTCTGCCTATGATTCTAGAGCCAAAATGGAACTGGGCTCTTATTTATTAAAAGGGAAGATAGGATTTCCGCTGAGATCAAATCAGCTCTACTTACTTACACAAAGCATTTGTTTCAGATAAACTGATACATAAATATTTTTTTCAAAAAGCCTCCTTGGGGCATCTGGCTGGGTCAGTAGAGCATGCGATTCTTGATCTCAGCATTGCGAGTTCGAGCCCTACCTTGGGTGTGGAGAATACCTAAAAACAAAATCTTAAAAAAAAAAAAAAAGCCTCCTAGGAGTTGGGGGAAGATGAGGTAAAGTGGAGCCAGGGAGGAGGCTTTTCTCTAGAGGTCTCGGTGTGTCCTTGTGGTTGGCAGTAGCAGACCCATTAGCTGTTTGAATGAGTAGGGGGGGGGCTGGGGGCAGAGATGTTCTGGTTCTGCTCTGCATCATTAGATGCCCTGAAATTAGCCTTCGGCCTTCAAGTGTGTTCAAAATGGACTACCATTCAGCTTTAGTCTTAACCTCTGGAACCTACTTAATTGCCGTTTCTGGTATTCCCGAACCCTTGTAAAACCCTCTCATTCTTCCCCTGGGAAGATGCTGAAATTGATAATGCATGTAATGAAAATTGAAGTGAGGATAGATTTTTCACAATTTTGTTATCTTTGAAAGCCAACTGTCAACATGTCTAGATTAAGGGTTTCAGTATAAAATTTTCTCAAGTGCTCGTTGAAACCATAAATGCATGCAGAATTGTTGGAAATAAAAGATACGCAGAGGCACAACAAAGCTTCCATCTGTTTCAGAAGGTATTCGGAGAACATTTCTTCAGGCAGCGCAAGAGCGAGTCGGATGGTTTCAGTGGAGCTGCATCATCGTAGACTCCTCACCCAGGAGTTGAAGAGGAGACAGGTGATTACCTTAGTTGCTATTTCAAAAGAAGAGCTTACTAATCTGGTGACCAGTCACCATCTAGGGTGTCCTCCATTGTCTTCAGTTGAGTTTCAAATTAGTACAGTAAATGACCACAGAGGCAATCTATCAGCCAGTGGTGCTCAGGAATCATTGTTTCTGCTTTTCAGTGTCATTTGAAAGTTTGGACTGCTGATTATAAATAATTTTTAATAGTTGAATTTTCAAGTACTTATTTTCAGATACAATCTTACATTCCAGAACTCATTCCAACTCAGCTCAATTTGATTTTAAAAAATGACCATTTGGTTTTTGGCCATATATGCTCAGGACATCTTTATGGCCTGTGACAGTGGGAATGTGTGTTATGGTCACTATTTCCATCACAGTGGAAGGGAAAATGAGGGGAATAATTTGGAACTGGAACTCTGAAATCCAAATTTTCTATAGTGGCTCCAGTTCCTAAACTATGTACGGACCAAGGTTCTCTCTGAGATCAAATTAATCTGGTCAGTTTCTCCAGTGCTAGTATTAATTTGATTTGCAAGTTGGGTCTTTTCATGAGGATAAAAAGACCTTGTTTAAAATTTAGAGCTGATAGGATACAACTAAGTCCAAGCTAGTTTTTCCCCTTTAGCATATAACTGAAATACAAATATCACTACCAGGCCTACATTCAGGTTTACTAAAGGAAGGCATCTTGACTTCATCTTGCTTTTCAGCAGTAGGAACCAATCTGGGCAGAGGCATCCGGGTGTTCTGGTGTGTGGCTAAGGAAGCTTGGTGATGGCGGAACTTAAAAAAGATTCCGCAGACAGTCCTTAGTCTGTGATCTGTCACTTAAGTTTGACTGTCCTGCATTGAGGTTTTGTTCAGGGGTTACTACAATTCCTTTTTTTTTTTTTTAAGATTTTATTTATTTGAGGTGCCTGGGTGGCTCAGTGGGTTAAAGCCTCTGCCTTCGGCTCAGGTCATAATCTCAGGGTCCTGGGATCAAGGCCTGCATCGGGCTCTCTGCTCAGTGGGGAGCCCACTTCCTCCTCTCTCTCTGCCTGCCTCTCTGCCTACTTGTGATCTCTGTTAAATAAAATCTTTAAAAAAAAAAAAAAGATTTTATTTATTTGACAGAAACAGCTAGAGAGGGAACACAAGCAGGAGGAGTGAGAGAGGGAGAAGCAGGCTTCCCGCTGAGCAGGGAGCCCGATGCGGGGCTCGAACCCGGGACTCCAGGATCGTGACCTGAGCTGAGGGCAGACGCTAACGACTGAGCTACCCAGATGCCCCAGTTATTGCTATTCTTACCAGTGTGTTCACAGTTGCTCAGCTGTCTTCTTTGGATGACTTTTAATTGACCTTGGCCTTTGGAGCTTCCCGCTAAATAAATTGCTAAATATTGGAAGCAAATGAAATCCAAAATAAAACCATCTTGCACTGGGATGAAAAACACTTGGTCCTGCTCAGTGGGGGCAGGTAGAGCAAGTATTCTTTTTCCAAAAGGCTATTTTTATTTATTTTTTTAAGCCTTAGGCCAGTGAGGCAGCTGGACTGTGAGGCAAGGCTGACACATTAAGTTTATGATATATACTGATGATTTGGTTCTGTAGTTGTTGCTTAAATAGCTTGTGTTAAAATATTCAGTAGCATGTCCGGATCTGCTTTGTAACCTTGGTGGTTTGCGGTACTACTGGAGCCACTGTTTCCCCATAAGGATTTTTAAATGCTAGTTGACTTTGACCAATCCTGCCACTTACTATTTGCATAGCCTCAGGTCAGACTGGGCAACTTTGGGGCCCAGCCATGGGGCACTAGCTCATTGTTTCAATTACTAATTCAGCCCCTAGCTGAGGACTAGAAGGTTTAAGCAACTGAGTTAGCCTAATTAAATTTGTGTTTAAAAGCACCATCTCCTTAGCCTTTTCCCTGCCTCCTCCCAAGTGTAAACAAGGTTTTGTTTCCTTGGTTGAAATAGCATTTGGAATTAAGTAACAAATACTGTGCAACCTATCTCCATTCTGCAGTTAGACTGGAAAAGAACCAGCTCTTAAGACTTTTGTAATATTCCTATGTACTCAAAGAGGAAGACAAGTGTGTCTATCCAACTGATTTTGAGAACACATCCCTCTTTAGTGGGATCCTGAACTCCTCCGGACAATCTGTGTACTGGATTCTGTGTTTCACCTACTTCAGGCTGACATGAACTGCCAAGAGTCCTGGACAGAACAAGGACTAGAACTCAAATCAGGTGCTAAGTTCCATGTATATATGGAGTTCCAGCACACGCTCCTGCACTACGAAGTTCAGAACTAGAGGCAAGGAGGATGGCTGGCCTCTGGGAAAAATGAAAGGTGCAAGGTTCTTGTTAGGCTGACAGAATGACAAATTGAAGGTCTGTGAGTCCCTTTCATGTCCCAGATGGATCACTGATAAGAAAAAAGGCTTAACCACTCATGATAAAGAAGCACGTGGGTTTTGCTCAGTAATTTCTACACTTGATTGGGAAAATGACTTCCAGAGAGGCAGCTACCAGTCTGGTGCCTGTGCTTATAGGAGGATAGTATCAATAATGAAATGGACTTCCTGTTGGTGGTGCCCTCAGACTAGTTAGTTTGAGCTGAAGCTGTAGCTCCAGGTCAGTGCCCACTGAATGAGGTAGGAGACGTGAAGGTGATGGGGATATTTTTTCTGTCGAGGCGCTTGTTTTTGCAGTTTTGCCAGACCTGAAAAGCAGCAAGGGGCGGCATAGCTAGGAGTTGTAAAAGGGCTGAGGGCTGCCTGAGGAAGGCAGGGCTCCAAGGAAAGCACTCCCCATTCACTGGCTGACTGGTTGCTGTTCAGCTCTCCCTAGTCAGGGCCGGAGTCCACCATAGAGGCCAGGTCTTGGTGACACTGATACTTGGTGATACATTCTGTAGCTCACTAAATCCTCCCCTCCCCCCCAGTTCTGGATTTCTTCAATTTGTACTGACACTGAAATATTGGGCTCTGCCTTACTGGTGAGACCTGTGCAGGGCAGAGGTTGACACAAGGAAGCTACTTCCAAATGCTAATGTGAATTAGGACTTGGGGAGAAATCAGCTTCAATGGAGCCCAGTACTAAAGTCAAGACAAAGCCAGGCTTCCGCCCCCACCTGGGCAGGTCACCCTGAAGTCTGATCCGCAGTTAAGTCTGAGGCCTGCTCATCTTCCTGCTGAGTCTAGGACCTCTTCTCACTTGTCTGAGGTGTAGTAGCTCTTCGACAGGCTTTACTCCAGTCCTTGTATCTTCTTCCTGCCAGAAAAAGCAGGAGCACCCACTCCACCTGCCAGTGGCAAAAAGAGGTCAACCCCACAGCAGGTGCTGACCAACTTGGCCCAAAGCCCCAGCTAATCACCGGGGTCCTAGACACAACTGGACATCTCTCCATAAGGGGACATGGGGGAGGGGTGACAAAAATGTACTTTCTCAGAGCAGGGGCAGCACTAACAGGGTGAGATGATTTTCTCTTAAAAAACATTTAAATGTGTCAGGTTAAAATTGCAAAGCAAGATAAAAGTTACAGCCCAATTGTATACTTAGATAAAAATATATACGCACATTTCTAGAAGGGATACAAAAACATGACTGAGCTTCACCTGTTACAATTTATTCTTCTATATATAATTTGTATTTTTTTATCCCATGAATTAAAGTTTTTCAAAAATTTTTAGTCTTACTTTTTTTCCAAGAATCTGTTTTATCTGACTTAGCATTAGCTAATTCCTAATTAGGAAAGAGCTTCTTTGACAACGCTTTCCAACAAGATGGGGGTTAAAAAAAAAAGCCAGTGTAAACTGAAACAAGTTAATGTTATGAATTCTACTCCGCCCCTTCAGATACTCTATTAGCACCAGTGAAGGACTACCCAGGTCACGGGGGTGGAGAGGGGTGGTACACGGAAGGTTCCATCACAGGGATCACAGCTTCTGGTCCTAAACCTCGACAATTTCACAGGCTGCCAGGTGAGCATTCATTCCTCAGGCATTGGCTAGGCACCTACCCCAGCATGTGGTGCTGGCTCCAGCAAGCACCCAGCACCTGGAAGCATCCAGCTCTTCCCAGACTTGATATTAAAGTCGGTCCCCTGGATTTCTCAGTTTTTGGTGTTTTTTTTTTTTATCCCGGGTCATTGGTGTGGCTTACTCTCCCATGCTCTGCACCCCTCTGATGGGTGAAGCCACCAAAGGAGGGCATGCTCAAGATTAAAAATGCATTTTCTCCCAGATGGACAGACAAGGAGCTGGGCCAGGGGGCAGCACCTCCACCTAGCCTAGTGCTGGGAGAAAGGCCAGAAAGGGTTCTGAATCCTCCCTCCAAGGATTCAGTTAGTGAACCCTGTGAAGAGGTACCAACACCTGCTCAGGTGGTTTAGTACAGTACTGTACTGAAGACTTGACTTTTGTCTTCCTAAATTCCTCATTGTCAACCTCCCCTGTTCTCCACCCACCTTCCCCTGGGACAATGGCCAATCCTCCCCTCCTGGGGTCTTTTACTCAATTTCAATTTGAAACTGGGAAAAATGGCACTTGAGAATGAGTCATCCATTTTATTTTATTTTATTTTGTCATGTGCTCACAGCATATCTCTCTCTCTCTCTCTCTCTCTCTCTCTCTCTCTCTCTCGCTCCCTCCCCTCTCCCTGGCAGGTCAGAGATAAATTAAAAATAAAATCTACAAGGAAAATAATTTATAAAAGCACTTCCCAGGCTCATGCTTTCTATACCTACTGCTCATTTAGAACACTCCCTTTCCCCCTGCCCCACCATGAGGAGAGTCAGCACTTCTCTCCCCACAACTCACTCCTGCTAGTCTAGGGCTCACTACTCCAGAACCAGGCAGGGGTGGGGGCAGCAGTGGCAAACAGTTAAAAATAAAGACAATGTGGTCCTGGAACCATCTGGCCACCTTGGCGCCCCCCTCTCTGCCTCCCCCAGGCAGTCCTCCTGCCTGGGGCCTTTCTAAACTGGGGATATAGAGAAAGCTGCCTGTGGCCAAGAGCCTGCGGGTAGGTGCTCTTAGCCCCCATTACATGCACTTCTCATTCTCCTAAAAAGAAAAAAAAGAAACCAAAAAAAAAAAAAAAAAAGTAGAGACCTCGGGACAGAGGAGAAAAATCCCAAGTGTTCACACAGTTACACGGAGTCTTTATGGCAAAGAGAACATTTAGCAGCTTTGAATATTGGGGTATCTCCTTTTTACTCAACACAAGCATTCTAGACCCTATAAGTGAAACAGGGCTCAAGCCCTAAAAAAATCAAAGCGCAAGAAATTCTAAGGACTAGTTTTTGTTGCTGGGTTTTGTGGGGTTTGTCTTCCAGTGACATGCCCAGTTGTTGGTAGGGGAGGGCTGAGGGAAGGGTCACTCCCCATTGCTGTGCTGAATACTGCCTGGCTTCTCCACATTATCCCCCTGCCTCAGAGCAGCCCCCCGGAGGCCACAGGCCCAGCACCGGGGGCACTGCCAGTACCCCAGCTGCAGAAGAGCTCAAGGCAGCAGGGAGGGGCGGGGGCACACGGGCGGGCAGAGAACAGCCTTCACATGCAGGCTCGGATGGAAACATGGGTGCCTCAGCTCAGGGGGGACCGAGCACAGAGGGAGATGGAGTGGCAGGGCAGTGAGGGACATGCTTGGTGTTGGGGCTGCTACAACAGGACACAGGGGCCTAGTGACCCTTCCCTGTTCCCTCTCCTCTTTGACCCTAATCCGCCTAGCCAGTGTTGGGGTCCCAATGGCTCCCCTCTGAATGAAAACATTATAGGCCACATCCAAGCGCTCCCCTTTCGGGGAGCCACAGGCCAGGAGCTAAAGGAGCCCACAAAGCCCCCCTCAGATCCCACCTTGTGTTCCACCCTCCCTTGGGATGAAGTGGGGATTACTAGTGCCTAGGGCCTAGTCCCACCTAAAACCTGCCCTCTGATATCCTGGCACAGCCAACCTTAACCTGCCCTTTGATTTTCTTCCTGCTTTGATTTTTTTTTTTTTTTTAATCCCCCTTCCTTCCTTCCTCTCTTCCTTCTAGGAATGAGACTTTCTATGACGTTCCTCTCACAAGATCCCCCCCTTTCCCTTTGGTTGGCCTCCAGCAATGCCAGCACCACCCCTTCCCTCAAAGGTAACAGTAGAGGTGAGGACCCTGTCCACCCAAAGGTCTGGCTGCTTCCGCCCCCCTCCCCTCGGTGGGGGGGAAGCTGAGCCAGACAGCGCCTGCGCCCTCCTCTTCCTGTCCACTGACCCGCAGTCCGTCCCATCTGAGATCTATTGGGTAAGAAGGCATTCAAGTCCCCACTGTAGGTCCAGGTCCAGGCCCAGCCCTTCTCCAGTTTCCATCCCGGTGAGCGTCAACCCCCCTTTCCTCCCTAGGCTCACTTTCTTCGGTCCTTTGGCTTCCTTTCCTGCCGCCGGGCCTGCTGGTCGGCCAAGGTGCGGGGAATGAGGAGGACACTGCCGTCCCCGGCGTACTGGAGTGCGTACTGACTGGGCGAGTAGGGTCGCCCATTCTCATCCCGCAGCCGACCAAATACCTCCTGGTACAGGCTCTGGACCTTCTGCTTCATCTGCCGCAGGGACCGGAGGAACTCTACCTTCTCCCGCAGCAACCGGGCTTTATCACGCTGCAGGTCCTCCACGTCCCGCTCCAGGTTCAGGATGGTGTCCAGCTTGCGCTTGCGGCAGTTCTGTGCTGCCATCTTGTTCTTGCCCCGGCGCCGGATGTCGCGGATGAGGCTCAGCTGGGCCTCGCTCAGCTGGTACTTGGACAGCAGCTCATTGAACTCTTCCACCGGCAGGTTGATGATTTTGTCATTGGTGAAGGGGATCTTCATGGCCCGGGCTCGATGCTCATCCCGGCTCATCTGCTTGTCTAGGAAGTCGGCCTGCTTCTCCTTGCTGCCTTTTTTGAGGGTGCTGGGGGGTGGCAGGTCAGCGGAGTCGAGGGCACTGGGTGCCATGTTGTATGTGTGGTTGTGGCCCACGTGCTCCAAGTAGGGCAGGCAGGAGAGCTGCGACGGATCCTGGTAGCTCATGCGGCAGAACTTGGAATACTCGGGCTGGTAACCCACAGCGCCCTCGGCCTCGTCCAGATCCAGCGTCTCAGAGTCAGAGCTGTACCCAACAGCACCTTCCTCAGAAAAGGAGGAAGAAGCTGAAGAAGCAGAGGAAGAGGAGGAGGAAGAGGAAGAGGAAGAGGAGGAAGAAGAGGAAGAAGAGCTGCCTTCAGAGCTGCTCAGGGAGGAAGGGCTATGGCTAGAGTCCAAGGAGAGGCCTGAGTCAGAGTCAAACTCCTCTTCGAGCTGGGAGGCTTGCACGGGGTTGAAGCCCTCTTCGATGGCCAGGTCCATCAGGCTGATCTCATCCAGCATGGCTTCATCTAACAAGCCCCCCAGTGGGTCGGGCAGCTCAGGGCCTGCCGTGTCGTTGGCGGTCCCGTTTAGCTGGGGTGGAAAGAAGAGCCCCGCCAGGGTGGTAGAGCCAAAGGTGGAGTTGAGGCTGGTGGAATTGCTGGGGACCAGCGGGAGCAGCGTGGAGCTGCTGGCCACAGGCAGGCTCTCTACCTCGGGACTGAAGAGTGAGAAGTCCTGGCTGCAGCCCCCCAGGGACGCCTGATGCAGGCTGACATTCTGATTGATGGGAGTGTTGGGGGCAAGGCTGTAGTTGGTGCTCAGGGGGTCTCCAGGAGGGGCACTGTACAGGATCTCACTCGTTGAAGTGTTCACCTCCATGGCCTGGCAGGGGAGAAGAGCATCTCCATTCACTCTGAGCAGACTCCCTACCCCCAGGGTGGCGGGTGGGGAAGGGGGGACTCACACCAGCAGACACCCAACATAGGCGCAGCTGTGTGGGTGGAAAGGGAAGAGACTGGAATCCAGAGCCCAGGGTCAACTCCTGGCCCTGCTTGATCCACCAGGCCTACTAGGATTGGCGGAGATGGGTCCTCCCTGTGGACCCCACTCCAACAAAGGGCTGACCAGCTCCTGCCTGTGTGTGGCCAGACTCCCCACCTTAGAGGGAGAGGAAACACCTAACCCTGCCTACCTCTTCTCAGTGTAAACTCTGCACAGTGCATGAACACCCAGCCTTGGAGGAAGAAAGCCTAGCTGTACCACTTGCCGTGTAACCACGGGCACATCACTTAACCTCTCCAAGCTTTGATTTCCTCACCTTTAAAATAACAAAGGACTGACCAGATGACCGTTAAGGGGGCAGGGAGCTGGCACCGCCTGCAGACGCACCGCCCCAATGTCCGGTTTTAGTAATGCTAAAGCTAGAAGCATTCGTCAAGTAATTATCTATCTAAAGGGAAGGAAAAAGGCCTACCTAGGGGACGGGGGGACCCCAAACCCCACACTCCTGACTGTACCCCTCCCCCAAGGATACTCCCGGACAATGACCTCTCAGTGCCCCCACTTTCCTGTGGATCAGAGAACTGTTCCTTTCTCTTCCCAGAGGTGAAAAAGCAGCTGAATTCGAGCCCCACCCCTGCCCCTGGTTGGAGAGGTGTGTGTCCTATTCCGGTAATTACCTGCATTTCCATAATGGACATGAGATCTTGCCACTGCTGCTCCAAATCAAAAGGCGACTCTGTACCCGTCAGGAGAGGTGATAAGAGGTTGTTCTGAAGACCTGGGGGCTCACTCTCACTAGGCACTGCTTCTGTTATGCTGGAAATGTCTGCTGGAAACTAGGGCAAAACACAGAGGTTTTAATAAGGGGAAGACAAGACCACCGTCGCATTCCTCCCAGAGACTACCAGCTAAGGTTCTGTCTCCTCCTTCCTCTGCTTTCACCCCGGCAGCCAGGAGCAGGCCAGCACCAGGAGCTGGCCCCTCGGGTGGCCGCAGAGGGACGCACGGCGTGCAGGCTGCCCTGCTGGCTCGGTGGTTGCTCCCTGGAGTCCTGCTCACCTCAGCATTCTCCCCAAAGGGGCAGGTGGCCTCCAGCAGCCTAAGGCACTCTTCCAGGGACAGGGCCGTCTGGTCCTCCCCACCAGGCACCTGTGGCAACAGCAACCGTAAGTCTGACTGACCTGGGCCTTGACTGCCTGCGAGCCGAAGCCTCTTCCCCAGCCATTCCATGGGGGAAGCTGAAGGAGGGCCAGAATGGCGACAGGCCTACACTCTCCCTCTGCGCCCGGGCTGATGGCTGGCCCTGCGTCCCAGATCCAGGAAAGAACAGAGGGGAGAGTGGAAGAGTCCTGATGCAAACAGGAAGTTGCTAGGTGCTTTGCCTCCTCCCTGCTCTTTGTTACCAAGGCCTGGCCCCTCTGCCTGCTGCTCATCCACTCCCCCTTCCTCAGCCCAAGTGACTGAGAGACCCCAAGCCAAAAGACATTCAGATTTATCCCACAGTCAGGAAGCTGCCTTCTCTAAGGAGAAGTTTCTAGAAGTGAGCAGAGGTGGGCGTACCTGTGCAGGGAAGCTCTCCCCAGTTTCTCCATCCACTAGCAAGTTTCGTGCCAGAGCTTCTGCACCCTCGCCTGACCAGGTGTCCTCCTGCTCCGCTCCATCTCGCACGTCCTTATCCACATCCTGCTCCTTCTGGCGATGACTATAGTCAAAAATCTCACGCCCAGCCCCTAGGTCAATATCCTGTCGCCAAAGGATGTCAATCAGATCTATGTCCTGAAAGACAGATGACCGTGACTTTAGCTCTCAAATCCAGGGGACTTTCCTAGCATCACCACTGCTGAGTCCTGGGAGTAGGGGGCCGCTCTCCCAGCCTCTGTCCCCTCTGTACCAACAAGGCTTCATTCATCCATTTCCAGATACCAGCCTCCATAAAAAATAAGAAGAAAACAAAACAAAACAAAAAGCAAGAGCTGGCAAAAATTATCAGCATGATCAACCCCACACAAACCTGTGGGCTTAGGGCCAGAGATACAGCCAAGCCAAAGGCAGTGCCACCTCACCGCTACACAAGAAAGAAGGGGGAAGTGGGAGATACTTCTCATTCTGGGAATGAGAATCCCTTCAAACTCGACTTTGTTGTAGGATGCTGGCCAGGCCAGGCAAGGGCGAACTGTCATGCAGAATTGCTTCGTGGTGGCCAGGCTTGCATCAGCCTATGGTGCCATTTCATTTGCATAAAGGGGTGGGGTGGGCCGGAGAGGAAAATCCCTGCATTTGCAACCACCTGCTGCCACCAATGACAATGACAGGCTGCCTCCACCCCTTCCTCCAGCCCTCCCCCCTTTCCTGGCTGAGGCAGGAGCAAGGCTGGACACCCACAACTCTTAAAGCCCAGGCTCACCTCAAGATCCATTCCTGCCAGAATTCCCACTCTCAGCTGATCCTAGCAAGCTGCCTCCGACCCAGGAGAGCCTCAGACAGTCAGATGATCCTCACTGGGCACCCCACCCCCGACAAGGCCTGCCCCTGGTGTCCCCTCAGGGCAGCACGCTCACTCCCTTCCTCACCACACCCCAGGACTCACTGCCGCTCCTCAGTCAACCCACTCAAGGACATGGGCCCCATCACCGATCACCATTCAGCCACAACCGCCACCTCAGGCACCAAAACGCCTCCTTCCCACTCTACCCCCGGAGCTCCTGATCAGTTCCTGCACCAACTGCCAACCCCAGAGGCACCAGCATAGAACCCCAATAAATAGCCACTTGGCCTTCCTACACATACCATCCCCCTGTGGCCGAAGAAACCCTGAACTCTTGCCTTCCATTCAGAGGTTAAAAAAGCACTTTCCAGAAAGCAATATCCTTACAGAGACCCACCTCCCCAGCCCTGACCAGGTACCCCTTTCCCACCATAACCCTCCCAGATCCCAAGACCTCCCAGGTGTATCTCTCCCTTTAGTCTCCGCACATAAACCAACCTGAATAGAAGCCCTGGACCCAGGAGCAGAGGGGGGCTGGGCCACCCGGTGCCCAGCCAGCAAAGAGTTAAGGGGCCGGCTCCCTTTGGCATGGCCCCCACCACTATGAGAGCTGCGGTCCAGGCGGGTCATGGTCTGCGAGATGTGCCCCAGGGCAGCTGGTGCCGAGAAGCTGGACAGGGGGCTGCAAGGAGCTCCTGGCTTGCAGGGAGCACGCCAGGCTGGAAAGGTGGCCCCTTGCTAGCTCCAAGGGGCCCGAGGAGGGTGCCCCGCCCGTGCTGCTGCCTGGGCGGCCCAGCCCAGCCCCTTTCCTCCATCCTCGAGCAGCCCCCTCCCACCTCACAACCCCAGTTCCACTCAGGCACCCGGCAGCCCCCACCCTGAGCTCACCGCAGAGGCTGCAGTGAGATGGGACTCCCACCCCATGCTCCGTGCTCAAGCTGCAGAGGAGAGCCAGCTCCCTCCAGGGCCTAGCCTCCCGTTCCTCCCTCTCTCCCCCTCCCCACGCCCCCCAAACTTGTTACCTAGGCTGCAGCAAGGAGCCAATCCCCTCCCCCTCCCACCCCGCAGGTCACTGCTGAGGCTGCGGAGAGCCAATCCCCTCCCCCAGGTCAGCAGCTGGGCTGCGGAATGAGCCAATCCCCTCCCACTGTCGTTACCTAGGCTGCGACGAGAGCCAATCTCCTCCCCCAAGTCTCCGCTGGAGATGCGGAAGGAGCCAATCCCCTCCCACCGCCTGTTACCTAGCTGCAGCCGGGAGCCAATCTCTGCACCAGGGCAGCTGGAGAAGCTGCCGCAAGGAACCAGCCCATCCCTGGGCCGCCTCCGTCTCCTCAAGGAGACGCACCCAGGGGCGGGCAGCCCCACCCAGCCCAGTCAGCCAGCCGGGGTGGCGCAGTGAGAGAGCCCTGGGGGGAAGGGGTGCCGCTCTCCCTCCTGTCGCATCCTGCTTTCCCCAACCCACTCAGGACTGGGCAGAAACCACTCCGCCAGCTTCTCGGGGAATGTAGTTCTTCCCTGCAAGTGGAGTTTTCCTGTTCCCCAGTAGGGCTGCGGCGGGTTGGTCGTCCTGAAGCCCATGGATTCCAAACTAGGCTGGGCAGGGACACCCCCCATCCCACCCACCCCACCCCCGCGCACCCAGCCCTGCTGTGAGCCAGCCCCAGGCCAGAAGAGAGAAAGAAGGAAAGCCAGGCGCCCGCACACAAGCGGAGGGGTCACAGTGCCCGCCAGGCCTCACCCCAGGCAGGAGAGGGGAGCCCAAGCCTGAAGGCCAGCCCTGAAGGAGCTTGGTGCTTCCCCCACATCCTGGCCGCACGTGAGCGCCACACACCCCCTTCACCCCAGCTTTGTTCCAGAGCTGCTCAACCGCCCCGGCCCGCATCTCTAACGCCAGGAAAACGGCACCCACAGAATCGGCAGCACAGTTCCAACGTCCATCCTCACTGCTGCACCCCTCGAGCCTAAGGTCAGGTCAGGGACAGTATGTTCTCCTTGGTCACAGACTGCTCCTCGCCGGGAAAGAGCATACACAAGCCACCCCCTGCTCTGGGCGGAGTGCCAACCTCCAGGGGAATCCTATCCCTGACAAGGGCCTGGGCTAGGGCTGTCCACGGAAGTGGCCTGGCAGCGGGGGCAGCGCTGCCACCCGGGGGGGGGGGGAGAATACCAGCTCCAGCAGTGCCTGTCACATGCTCTGGACCTGGGTATTTTTATCCCTGAGTTGCTGAGGAAATGTTGTTCTAGATGCGCAATAATCCTCCCTTGCCCCACACCCAGCCTACGGCCCTAATGCTGACCCACCCCCAACCCCCAAAGGGAGCAGAAAAGGCCTGGGGTCAGGGAAAGCAGGATGTCGGTGAAGGCCAAGAAATGGAAGCAAGCAGGGTCAGTCTCATCCCATTCTGTCCCAACCCAGCCAATCATATCCAGACTTCCTACCCCACCCCCTCCCATCCCAGGAGAGCTCCCAACAGGGAGAGGAATGGAGCTTCACCTGCAGAGTTCCCAGCAGCCAGCCCAGTTACACACCCACCCCTTGGGGAGCTACATCAGGACAAATTGACAGAAGAGGAGGCTGGGAGGCATACTTCTTCAGACCACCGTGCGAAGACTGAAGCCCACTTGAAGGAAAACGACAGAGGAAGCAGAAAAAGGGTAAATCTAAGAACTGAGGCACTGTAAGGTAAGGAATGCTCACAGCTCCCATGCCCAGATAATTCTAGTCTCCCTCAAAGTGGATCCAGTGTGCGCAGCCCTGGCACTAGGACGCGTGGGGCCAGATCCCTCTGACATCTAGGGGCTGTCCCATGCATTTTAGTAAGTTTCACAGCATCCCTGGCCTCTCCTCACTAGATGCCAGTGGCACCTCTTGCAGTTGTGGCAACCAAAACCATCTCTAGACATGGCCATCTATCCCCTGGACGGGCAAAACCGCCCCCAGTGGACCACCACCGGCCCAGAAGAAGCCACAGGCTTTGACAGCCACTAGCATTCAAAGAAATGAGCTCAGTAACAGGCTCGAATACAGGACAGGAATGGTCAGACTGGTGGGCAGAAAAAGAGCCAAGATCTGCAGCACCTGTAGAACTTTTTACATACCTTCCCCACCCCTCACCCCCAAGGCTCAGCTCTGGAAAACATAGCCCAGTGCAATCCAGTCTTCGTTTTCCCTAATGGCCAGGAGAGTGCAGCAGGCCTTTTCTCAAGCTCCTTAAGGCTGTGGCAAGGCTGGGCCAAACACAGAACTCAAAGTGGTTCTATGATCACGTTGGTGAAGTGGGAGCAGCAGGAGCCATTCACACTGGTAAAGGCGAGTGCCTCACTTTCTGCCCCGGGAACAGTGGGAACAGTGTGTCAGCCATGTGTCAGGAGCCAAAGATCTCTGACAGCTTAAAGCAAGCTAGCTGACTTAGGCGGCAGAATGCAGTTCTTCTCCTAGCTCCCAGCCCTCTCCTTCCTACTCCTTGCAGCAGGCCTTTAGCAAGGAATGGGAGCCTTGGCCCTCTCCTGGCCAAGAATAACCATCTAAATCTACCCTTTGGCTCAGACTCAGGAGAGCTGATTTATCAAGGACCTTACAACAACAGGCCTGACCACAAAGGAGGAGAATTTCAGGATATGCCTGTGTTTTGAAGGCAAGAGTCCACGAAGTATTTGTGTCTTAGCAACAGATACACACCGCATCAAAGCCCATCACAACACCACTCCCTCCCCCACCCCCAGGGCCTCCAGCAGTCCTGTGGTCCTGTTGAAATCCAAGCAGTAAACACACTGGCATGTTCTAGGAACCTCCCACTGCCCTGGCGGTACATTTAGAGGTAGGTCAATGGTTCAACACAAGGAAATGCTCCCAGCCCCCAGTCCTGGTCAGACAATTCAGCCCATTCCCGTCAAAGAACAATGCCTGAGACCTCCCTCCCAAACCACTCCAGTTCTTTACCAGGGTTAGTACTACGACCTCGCTCCTTCAGAACCAGCCCCCCGCGCGCCCCACCCCCCCCCCCCCCCACCAAAACCCCAATCCCCTCTCATCCACCCCAACATGTGGTCACTAACCTCTTTGGTTAGGTCTCCACTGACTGGAGGGGCTACAGCTCCCAAATCCTCCAAATCTTCACTGAATCCCTGCTCCGTTTCGCTTTCTCGCACCCCGTTGTCTGGGCCTGTCACATCTTGGAGGCCACTGGAACTCTCGAGGGTGAGGCCTGAGCTGGGCTGGCTGCCAGAGACAGACCCCTCTGGATCCCGGTGGACCAGCCAGGCGTTTACCTCAGTGGTCGGCACCTGGAACCTGTCCAGGGCCCTCACCTGACTGAGGAGCCGCCGGGCAGTGAAGTAATTGTCCAGGTCTATGCTCTTGGGGTGGATACCATAGCCATCCAACGTATTCCTCAGGTTGTGGAACTGGGTCTGAGTATAGGCAGAACTGGGCCCCAGGATGATCTCCCGTAGCGGGGGAAGCTGTGAGGTCAGGTAAGTATCCACGTCCACCCGCACCCCAATCAAACTCAGCAGAATGGTGAACTGGAGAAGTCCTTCCGTTAAGTATTTCTTCAGAGAAAGCATTGCTGAAGGACCAGAATGTTTATGCTTTTTGGTTTTTAAATCTTCCAAAAGACAAATCAAGGCCACTGCTCTGGTGCTCCAGCCAGCAAGTTACCCTCCTCAGTGCCAAACCCTGTATCCCACCCTGGCAGAACACAGGGGCTGAGCTCCCGAATGGCCTCAGAGGAAAGCACACCCTGTGAAGCCAAGGCCTCTCTACAGACCACATTCACTTTTCCCTTCTCGGCACCTCACCTCAGCATGTACCACTGTTGCTAACCCAGTCCAGGCCCTCAGGGCCCACGTGACTTACTGTCTCCACAGTCCACATACAGTCACTTCCTCACTCACATTAGTTGTCCTCTCTGTAGATTCCACTGCCGGCTGTTCTCAGGAACAGCTGATGGGTTGCTTTGTTTTGTTTTCCTTCTCCCTAAGGTTTATTTTCTTTGGCTGGAGCTACAGGACTTTTTTCTTGGGTCAGAGTGTCCCGCCTCCTCCACACTTACCAGGGGGGTTTCCAGAGAAACCTGAAATGGGAATCACAAGAGCAACAGGGTAAGAGTCCAGAATTTTCACACCATGATCAAGGCAGAAGGCAGGAAACACGTTCAAATGCCACTTTCATATTTTATTGAATAATAAGTCAATTATTTTAGTCCCAGAGAAATAAATAAAAATCTGTTGTAGGTAGAACAACTATGAAAGGAAAATATTGCTCACAAAAGATCCCCTTTTCTGGGTACTAAATCTGCAATACCCTAAAAGGTAGCTGGTTTGGATAAGCAGATAATGCCTGGGGCATCCAAAATATTTTACATGTTGTCTGATTTACCAACCCTCCCCCACCCCATCCACACACTACCCAGCGTCTATTTTTAGAGTGAGCCCATTTCCTAACTTAAAGAAAAGTTGTATCCTCCATGTCTCAAGAGAAAACTGATTACAATCCCTGTCCCTTCCAGTTTTTTTTAAATATTTTATTTATTTATTTGACCGAGAGAAATCACAAATAGGCAGAGAGGCAGGCAGAGAGAGGAGAAAACAGGCTCCCTGCCTAGCAGAGAACCCGATAGGGCCGATCCCAGGACCCTGAGATCATGACCTGAGTCGAAGGCAGAGGCTTTACCCCACTGAGCCACCCAGGCGCCCTGTCCCTTCCAGTTCTAAAGGGAAGGGAGGAACCATTAAGGGGAGATGAGTGTAAAAGGACATGAGGACAACGTTCAGGGCACCACTTCACGACGGAATAATGCCTTTTGTTTTCCCAATAATAATTCCCACATATGATTTCCCTTTCCTATCTCTCACATTAAAAGGAGGAAGGGGGGTGCTGAGAGGGCTTGAGGGGGGTGGGGAGCGGTGAAGCAGGAGGATTATTCAGCCCAGAATTTGCAATAGGCAGGTTTTATTTTCATTCATATGACCTTCTGAGCCAAAGCAGGATAAGGCCAAGTTCTCAATCCAGATAGCCAAGAGGATAGGGAAAAAAATCTGCCTTTCAGCTTCTGGTCTCTACTTCTGAGCTTCCATTAACCAAATAAACCAAGATGTAACTTTCCTCTTCACTGTCGTGACCCACCTACCAACTTCATCCTAAAGGGGAAGAGTGACACAGGGACGGATGGACGGACGGGGACACACACGGACAGACGGACGGACACACACACACACACCCCTTATCTGGTTAAATTCAACTGCGACCCAGAATTCCTGCTTACACTACCCTCCCATTCTCATTATTACTAAAACCTCCCAAGAAACAAGTTCGAGAAACCGGACAAGGCTCCTTAAAGACGGAAGAAACCCAGAGGCCTCTGGTCTGAGCCCGGTCCCACCCCGCCCCGGATACCCGAGTCCGGCTGGGACCAAATCGCCATGCCCGCTGTCGGCGTCTCGGCTTCCAGCCTTCTCGGGCAACAGCGAACAAGTGCGACTCCGCCGGCCTTGACCCACCCTCACAGCCAAATGCCACCCCGCCCTCCGTCCGATGGCCCCACCCCGCTCCAGGCCCGGGCTTCACACCACGCCTTCTCTCGCCCTCAGCCCTCCCCAATCCAACCCACCCCGGAGCTGGCTTTCCCCACCGCCTCGCGGCCCCTCCCTGCTAGGCCCAGGGCCCGGGCCCGTCGCGAACCCTGCTCGCCCGCCCGTTCCCGCCTCCTGCCCCTGGGCTCCACCCCGCCGCCCTTCACCCCACCAGCCTCGGCCCCCCGGGGCTGAGCCCGCACCCCCTCTCCCCACCTCGGGGAAAGGAATGTGCCCGATACCCGCTGCAGAGCTCGGCGTCGCCGCCGCCGCCGCCGCCGCCGCCACAGCAGGCCCTCAGCCCGAGTCCCGGCCTTGCCGCCGCCACCGCCGGCCGGCCTAGAGCTCCCCAGCCTCCGCTCCCCTCCCCGCCCCCTCCTCCCACCTCACTCGGAAGCCCGCCCTCCGCGTCCTGCCTAGGACCACGTCTCTCCAATCAACGAGTCGAGACCTCGGCAGTCGCCGGATGTCACTTTGATTGGCAACCCAGAGAGCCCAATGGCTGAGTGTGCCTCCTCCTCCCTCTCCCGATTTCCCAAGACTGACATGGCCCACAGCCCAGTGGGCGCATAGGCCCGCCCCGCGGCGTGGGCTCACCAATAAGTGGGGCGAAGGCCTTATCGCCCGGCATTCTGGCTTCTCCGCGGTGCGTCGGCCGCTGGAGGTGTTACAGGCTGGGCGAGCAGTAAAGTGTGCAAGCTGAGCGCTTCCAGTACATCAGTACATTCTTCAGCTGGGAGAGAAAGCCTTAGGGCCGGGGGTGAGAGCTGGTATCACTGCCGGAGCGCGGAGCTCCCTCCCGCCCCTAAGGTTCCCACGGTGACTTGCAAAAGCCCAGTGAGACCTGAGGGGGCCGAGGCGGGACATAGAGCATGTGTTTCCCGCAGTGGCGACGCTCGAGCCGCCATATTGGGTGCTGGCAGCGGAAACCGCTATCGCCGCTTCCGCGCTGTGCAGGCTGGCCGCCGTGGCCCGCGCCAGTCGGGGACTGTTGCGTCGCAAGTGTCGGCCAAGGGTCGAAAGGCCCAGCGGGCGGCTTGCCACCACGGTGGTGGGACTTTGGCGCTATGAGGGATGTGGCGTAATTGGCAAGTTTTGTCGTGATAGGGACATCCCGGTTTTCTCCCCCCTCTCCTCCGCCCACCCAATGTTGCCTTTCAGGAACTTTCCTCGATTTCGGGTAGTGGCTAATCTCACTGAGCCAACGTCTTTGTGATTTTTCAAATTTTGCTTTATAGCCAGCCTCGTTGGGGGAACTTGTTAAACCTGCAGATTCTGAGGCCTCACTCCAGAGACTGTGATTCATATAACCCTGGGGTGGTGGCGTGATAAGCTGCCTGCTCAGTAACACAGCTGATCCCAGGACCACCTTTAGGCGATCACTAAGTTGAAGTTCCTAGTACTTTGTTCCCAGCTGTTGGACAATCAAATCAAATTCTTGACTCCCAGGAAAATCCTCCTAAACTAGTGAGCAAATCACTGGTCCTTGTATAACTAAGGACAAGGCCAGTGGCTAACTCCTCAGATAACAGCATGCGGTCCTCACGTGTTTGGAGAGTTGGGAGGCTTAATTTGGGGTAGTTCACAGATTATAAAGCGCTTTATCCGGTAATTGAATCCTTAAACTGCTGAGGTAGATACGCATTTCAGAGACTGAATAAGAGCACGTGTTTTACTTACTCATTTTACTATTTGGCCTCTAGTAAACGCTAGAATATAAGCTCCATGAAGACCAGAATTCTGTGTGTTAACTGTTGAGTCCTCAAAACCTAGAACAGTGCCAGGAACAAAGTAGACAATAAATATTCCAACAGGCAGGCCTGTAATTAGAAGTTCCTGCTAAAAGCAGAAATTAATACACGGAAGGGTGTCTGGGTGGCTCAGCGGGTTAAGCCTCTGCCTTCGGCTCAGGTCATGATCTCAGGGTCCTGGGATCAAAGCCTGTATCAGGCTCTCTGCTCAGAGCGGAGCCTACTTCCTCCTCTCTCTCTGCCTGCCTCTCTGCCTACTTGTGATCTATCAAATAAATAAATAAAATCTTTTTTAAAAAAAGAAATTAATACATGGAAGAGATGTGGTCTGGAAGGGTATGGCATGTTACAAAGGAAATGAGAGACTGCTCAGCCCCTGAATTAATAAGACCATGAAGGGTAATACTCCTGTTGGATAAGAAAAGAGGAGAAATTGAGGTGTGTTTTGTTAACTCTAAAAATATACCAAGGGGGTTGAGAAAAACCATAGAACTGAAAGATACCAAAGCTAGACTAAAGTTACAGGGCTTAAATACAAGACTTTGGGGAAAATAGGAGCATGTCATTTGACCTAGCAAATACAGAACAATTTTAAACCTTGACACAGTTTAAAACAAACGACTGGATGATCCTCTAATCTATGGGAAAGCTTAGCACCAACAAAACTGTTGTTTAAAAAAAAAACACTTGGGGACGCCCGGGTGGCTCAGTTGGTTAAGCGACTGCCTTCGGCTTGGGTCATGATCCCGGAGACCCGAGATCGAGTCCCACATCGGGCTCCCTGCTCAGCAAGAAGCCTGCTTCTCCCGCTCTCAGTCCCTCTGCTTGTGTTCCCTCTCTCGCTGTGTTTCACTCTGTCAAATAAATAAATAAAAATCTTTAAAAAAAAAAAAAAAAAAAAAAACACTTGTTTTAGACAGGTTCACTTGTATTTTCCAAGGTCCTTTTGAACTACATAGCAGGGTACCAGGTTCATGAGGTAAGAAATAAAATCCTGGGTGCCTGAGTGGCTCAGTCGATTAAGTATCTGCCTTCTACTCAGGTCGTGATCCCAGGGTCCTGGGATGGGAGTCCGACATTGGGTTCTCTGCTCAGCAGGGAGTTGGCCTCTCCTCCCTCTGCACCTCCTCCCTGCTTATGCTCTCTCTCATAAATAAATAAAAATCTTAAAAAAAAAAAAAAAGTCTTACAGTGGACACAAAACTAACATGAAGTCAAATCTGGTAAATATCCACTGAAATGAAATGGCAGCCATAGGTCGAAGGCCACCCTGGGGAGTGAACATGTGACACTCTCATGTCACTTTGAAAGCTTAAATCCATTTGGTATCTTTTAATGACTCAAAATTTGTTGAGATAGCAGTCCTACCCATGCTCTGGGGTCCTGGGTGTAGAGGGAGGCCCAGGCACTGAAGAAAGGAGGGTCTCCATGTTAATCCCTAGAGAATGGGTGGAAGAGGTGTGGAAAAGTCTTTTGTTCGTGCCCACACTGTCCCCTTCATTTTCTTTTGCCTGGCTAGCTTCTAGTACTGTGCTTCACTGTCTAACTATTTGAGCATTCTGTGGAAGATAAGTGGATCAGCAACTGTGTCACTGGGTTAAAGAATGACTGGATAGTTCAAGTCCTGGTTAGCAGTTACTCAAAGGTGGGAAGGAAGAGAGAGATTGCTGGCCTGTCGCAATGGTTGAGTAGAATCTAGATGTAGAGACCATCTCCATCAGCAGCAGGCAGGTAGGTCCGTCCAGGATACTTAGTACTCCAGGGTAATGGGGAGTGGGGATCAAAACACTGTCTTCCACTATGGAATTCTTCCACAAGAATTCCAGATCAAGTCTGAGCAGGTGTAAACCTCCTTCCCACTGATGAACCCAGTAAAATCCAGGACGTGTCCTTCACCTAGGATGCCACCATCCTCCCTTCCCCTGGCAGGCTCTCCCTCTCTTTTGCCTGGGACAGGTGTTAATAGGACAGTTACCCAAGAAAAAGAAAACTGCCATCTTGATGTGTCATCCGTCCTGGTATATCCATTATCAGACTGAGAAGACCACTGGAAAAAGTGAATACATGCGCTCCCTTCACCAAGGGAGAGGCCAAGAGACATGGGTAAAACCAGACTTTGCCCTTGTGACTGGAGATTGCTTGGGAAAGGACAGGGCAGTGGGAAGCCAGGAAGAGACTGTATTCAAATGCACAGGGATTTAGGGTCATCAAAGAGCCAGCCTGGGGCGCCTGGGTGGCTCAGTTGGTTAAGCGACTGCCTTCGGCTCAGGTCATGATCCCGGAGACCTGGGATCAAGTCCCACATTGGACTCCCTGCTCAGTGGGAAGCCTGCTTCTCCCTCTCGCACTCTCCCTGCTTGTATTCCCTCTCTGGCTGTGTTTCTCTGTGTCAAATAAATAAAAAATCTTTAAAAAAAAAAAAAAAAAAAAAAGAGCCAGCTTAACTATACACTGAATTCCTTACTCATCTGGGTCATATCTGTGTTGACACAGCTTCCTCCATGGAAAAAGCTGTTGCCACCAGTGGGCACATGTATCCTCCAGTCATCCTGGGAGGAGGACCATCTGCCAGGAAGCCCTCAAAGAAGGGGTTGGATTTCTTTTGGAATAGCAGGGAAAGGGGAAATCTAGTCTTTCTGCTATTCTGGTTGCCCATTATTTTTCCTTTTTTTTTTTTATGTGGGACTCGATCTTGGGTCTCCGGGATCATGACCTGAGCTGAAGGCAGTCGCCCAACCAACTGAGCCACCCAGGCGCCCTATTTTTCCTTTTTTAAAAAAATGTTTTTAAATATGGCTAATCTAGATAAATATTTCTCACCAACTTACATCTAACCTAGGGGAGTGTATTAGATAAATGTGAGATTTCCTTACAGCCCTTCTGAGAGATTCTAGGATTACATCCTGTCAAAGCTAAATGTTATTATGTCTTGCAAGGAAATCAATTAGTTATCCTGCTAATCTAGACATCTGGCCTCCTTTCTTACATGGTAAACATCATTGGCAAGCTTGTTACCATTAAACCCTCAAAAGAGGTAAAGCTCTTCTGCAAGCCAACCTCTTCTCTGTGCACCCCTATACCTCCGCTGTCTTAGAAGATTGCTTCTCAACCCTGGCAGCACATTAGAGTCACCTGGGGGGGCTTATAAACATTATCCATGCCTAGGTCCCACCCCCAACCAATTAAGTCAGAGCAGCCCTGGGCATCAGGAGTTTGTAAAATGCTCCTCAGGTGATTCTTATGTGCAGTCAAAGTAGAGAATCACTAGCCTGGAGCAAGAATCCAAATGGGCAAAAAAAGAGCAGCAGTAGTAATGCATAAGCACAGACTAAAATCACCGCCTGATTTTAGGATATAGTCTTTCTCAGTCCTGAATGCCCTCTTCCTTGAACTATCTAATGAAAACACCTTATTGTTCATTCATATCTTGCTAACAATTGATGAAGCTGAGTTCAGCCGTTCTGTACATCTCACCACATGGCCCCAACAATGTTGGGTAATTTTCAGGGAGGTGCTATGGTGAAATGGGAAGAGTGAGTGTTTTGGACTCAGAGCTGGGCTCAAAAATCTGGCTCTCCCATTTACTGGACCTTCTGAACTAAATGAAGGTAACGAGATATAGGTTCACAAGGTTTCAAATCCCGTGTGGCACCTGGCTGGCTCATTTGGTAGAGCATGTAATGCTTTATCTGAGGGTCACAAGTTCAAACCCATTTTGGGCCTGGAGTCTATTGAAAAAAAAAAAAATTCAGAGCCGGTGTACAAAGCCACATGTGCCTGGGTAGAGTTGAGCTCAAGGCTCCTTTCTTACCCAGCTTTCTCTCCACCTAACCTACAATCTTATTATTCCAGAGAAAGCTGAACGCCTTGAAGAAATGAGACCTGTCCTTAGGACAGTCAACTGGAAACTCACCCTGCAGACAGAGCCTGGAAGCTTCCATTTTCTCTCTGGAGGATGCCACAAGCACACACACACCTCCCCCTCTTGACATTATAGCAAGAGGAGAAAGAGAGGGAGAGGGAGAGAGAGAGGCTGTTACCCGAGGGAGCTGTTTCTTCTTGTCACACAAGAACAGATGCCCAAATCCTAGGACAGAAATGTGGCAGCAGGAGAGTGAGTCAGAGGAAACAGAATGGTCTCACCTCTGAGATCTACCAAGGCCCAGAGGGGAACCCATGTGAATCAGTAGGCTCCCAGAGACTCCCAAGGGCAGGGACCTGTGTTTAGTTTGCAGAACCAATGGACCATCCACCTACTCCACAGACCCCAGCTGGTTAGAGATGCGTGCGCCCCTCACCCCCACGCCTCACCCCTGCGCACCCACCCCCATGAGGCTGCATTCTTTTGAGCACAGCTTTGGCTTCCTCCTTCCAGGGAGCCTCTCCAGCTGCTGCTCATCGGAGGCACTTGCGCACTTCTTAGCTGCTGCCAGGCTTACGCTGTGACGTCCTCCTGGGACAGTCCTGTGGAGAAGACTCTGTCCTGTCACTGCGCTCACTGAGCTGGTATTTTTACATAGAACCCCATCAAAGGGGCACCCTGGGCTGGGGGCCCAGAGAGGAGAATGAGTCCTGAGGTCTCTGCTGAGGGACTTAGAGGAGGAACCATCCCTGGGGAGAATCTCTTTCAGGAAAAGTTACCTTGAGGTCTCTGGATTTACTTGTTCACCACAGTATGTAAAGAGATCCCCGTGATTATAAGCGTAGCCACAGCTAAAGTGGTAGAGGAGGTATTGGGGAGGATTTTGTGGTTCTTCTGCTTCCTTCCAGGGCCTTCTCTCTCATCCCAGGCCCCAGGCCCCTCTCCAGTGGCTTCTCATCCACTCTCCTGTAACCAACTCCCACACCCCCACTCCCCTGTGGAGCCACACAGCTTCCCCAAGTCCCCTATCAACCCAGATCTTCCTCCCTCCCTTCTTCCGCAGGCCGACCCTCTCCCACTGTGGGTACCATATGCCAAGCAGAGGCTAGGAAATGCCCCCTGGAGGCTTTTTGATGCTGTCCTTGTAAATATGAGCTGGAAGTGAACTAGCTGACAAAAATATGAAGGCATCGAAATAATCAAATCAGTATTTTTTATTACATACCGAGCCAGCATGACTGTTGACAGAACTTCTGATGATCTGGAATCCAAACAAATAAAATACTGCCTCTTTTCCCTCTACTGCACCAAATCTTGTTGATTCATGTTCACTATTATAACGCTGATAGCCTGCAAGGAAGATTCAGATGTGTCTTCTAAATCATCATAGAAAGAGGTTTAGCAGATGTTTTCCTCAGCTGCTTGTGTGGCTCACTCTCTGCCTCTTTCAGCTCTTTGTTCAAATGTCACCTTCCTGAAGCCTTTCTCAGATGACCCGACAGAAATGGCATTCTGCTCTGCACTCCCCAGCCCCTCACATTCCTGATCTTTTTTCTTCATAGCATTTACCACTAAGTTGCACAATACCCATCTTATTTATTTGTGTCTTATCTGATTTGCACAGAAATGCATGCACACACACCAAAACCCTTAAATAGAAGTTCCATGAAAGCAAAGATTTTATTTTGTCTACTATTGTATCCCAGTGACTGGAAAAGGACCTGATACGCAGTAAGCACTCAATAAATATTTGGACAGCAAATACAGTTTCACTGATGAACACATTTTTATTATTCTTTGTTTAAAACAGGTATTCTGTGCCCATATATGATTTTCCTCATACTGAATTCATTTACTTACTCCACAACTGCTTATGAAGTACCTGTCACTCCTCAGGCCCCGTCCAGGGGCCCAGGGATGCCACCCAGAACAACAGACACATGATCTCTGTTCTCCTCGGATTCAGAATCTGGTGGGGAGAAGGACCGTACACATTTGTATGTCAATAACTCCATAAAGATATTTCGATATCCAGAAAGGTACAAGGTAAGAAATAAGTAGGGAGCTGAGACAAGAGAATGTGACAGGAGAGACCTATCGAGTGAGGCTGGGTGGGTTAGGTTCCCTTTGGTGATGAAGTTGACCCTCAAAGAGTGAGAAGACCTTCATCAGCAGAGGAAGAGCACACTCAGCAGTCATCTGGATGAGTGAGTGTGGTACACAGCAGGGCAGGCCTTGAGGAGAAGGGAGGAGCCGTGTTGAGCCTGAAACCAGCTTCCCTCTCCCATTCAAGTACTGTCTTTATTAGCTGTATCATCCTCATATGGCCACACAATCTCTGAGTCTCCCCTTACAATGTGGGTGATGGTACCCACCTCAGGGGTGTGGGTCATATTAGCTCCTGGCTATAACAGATTAAATGCTAAAATACACTCCTGGTGTTGTTATGGGCAAACGGGTAAGTCCGGTTCACTTGGTACCTTCCCAGTGCAAATCTCCCACTGACCTGAAGAAGTCTCCAGAAGTGAAAGTCTGAAGTCAGGTAAACTCCGACCAAAGAAACCAAAGCATAGCAATGCCTGATGCCCTAGGTGAGGGCTTTGTGCTGCTGGGCACCTGCTCTGCCCCAGATTGTCCCGTGTCTTGGTAGATTCTGGGGAGGTGTCTCAGGGCCATGGCTTCTTTCCTGAGCAGTGGGAGGAACTTTTCTGCACGGAAGGGTCTCCCCAGAACTGATCTTGTCTGCTCCCACTCCTAAAACCTGAGACCCAAGGGAGGCGAGACATATTCTGTCCCTGAGGAATCTACCCAGGAGTCAAGAGACAAAACTGGACTTGGTGTGGGGTCCCTGCTGGCTCCAAGACAGCGCGCGGACCCCGCAGCAAACCAAACGCACGGGCCAGCGGGCAGGTGACAGGGGAAAGCAGGGCCGGTCCCGGGACAGCGCGAGGATTAGGAGAGCCCCGGACTCGGTGGAAAGGTGGGGAAGCAGAAAGGGGAAGGAGCAGCGAGGGAAAGGGAGCCGGGCTGCGGGACGCAGGGCTAAGTGGGCAGGAAGGGAGAGCCGGGAGGGCGCGAGGCAGGAAGGGGCCGCGGCGAGGAGGGAAGACACGCACCGCGGGGCCGAGGGGGAGGGCGCGCGGCCGGCGGCCGGGGGGACGGCCGGGCGCACGGGGCGGGCCCTGCGGGCGGAGGCGGGGCCGCGGGCGGCGCTGTCAGCGAGAGGCGGCGGGCGGAATGCAGCGGCCGGAGGCCTGGCCACGTCCGCACCCGGGGGAGGGGGCCGCGGCGGCCCAGGCCGGGGGCCCGGCGCCGCCCGTCCGAGCCGGGGAGCCGGCTGGGCTGCGGGTACGGAGCGGGCGGGGGCCGGGGTCGCGGGCGGCTGGAGCCGGGCTGCGGGGGGCGGGAGGGCGGGAGGCGGGGGGGCCCGCCAACTCACGGCTCACGCGCTGGCGCCGGAGAACTTGGACCCCCAGCCGACCGCCCGGGGAGAGGGCCCTGGGCCAGGGCAGCGGAGAAAAAGTTCTCCGGGCGCGGACACTCGAGAAGGCCCGGCCCGAGTGCGCGTGGGACTGAAGTTCTGGATCAGTTCGGAGCGGTGATGGGCAGGGCTGGGGGGGGGGGGTCGGACCCGGGTTTCGCTGGGAGGAGTGGCGGTACCGCCCTGGACTCCAGCTCCCACAAGGGGTGGGCTGATGTGCGGGGCTTCTGCAGCCCCCTCCCCGGGCCAGGGGGCTGGGGGCGCGCGGAGAGCGCGGGTCCAGCCTCGGCCGGTCTGCTAGAAGGAGGAGGCTCGGCGCCGCTGTCCCCCCGGCCCAGGTTCTGTGATACACTCCGACTCGGGCTCTGGAGCAGTCAGTGCATGACAGAACTTGGGCCCGGATGGACCTTCTGCACCCAATGGGCACAGCGCCCACCCGGGGCCTGCAGTGGAACATCTGCCTGGGAGTGGAGCAGGCACCGGAGTTGGCACGGGCAGCACCGGGTTGGGCCA
The DNA here is from genome assembly GCA_004023965.1 of Spilogale gracilis. NCBI lineage: Eukaryota > Metazoa > Chordata > Mammalia > Carnivora > Mephitidae > Spilogale > Spilogale gracilis. The sequence continues at coordinate 18,517 of PITA01011742.1, read as the reverse complement.
GGACCAGCTGTGGGCCTTTGGGGTCGCTGGACCCTGAGGATGGCCTCCTGGGGCCAGCAGATGCCTTAGAGCCAATGGCAGGGTGTCTGCCTGAGTCAGGAGCCAATGGAGCTCTCTCCTGGTGTCAGTTGCAGGAACCTTCCCTCTACACCATCAAAGCTGTTTTCATCCTAGATAATGACGGACACCGCCTCCTGGCCAAGGTAACCTCCCACCCTCACCAGAAGGCCCCTGAGGACACTGCTACAGCCCCAAGAACAGAAGTCCCCACCCAGCTGACTTTCCTATCTCAGGAGAGACCCCACTGTGGGCTCTGTGACTCAGAGCAAATCAGCTTAGACCCCTCTAAAGGTCATTCTGTCCATCCTCCCGCCTTGTCAGACTGCTGGCCCCTGGTGTGGGGAGTGTGGCTCCTCTGTTTCTACTCACAGTCCCCAAAATGTGTTCTCATCATTCTTTCCACTGGCCAGCTGGACCTTGGGCACAGAAGGGACCTCCTGAGGGGTCAGGGGAGTGTTGAGCCTGGGATCCAGGAGCCTTAGTCCCCAGATTCTATATAAGCAAACTCAACTTTTCTTCTACTGTTTGGGAAACCACAAAGGATTTAGTTTGAGGAGTCCGAGAATTGAGAATCAGCGAGATTTTAGAGACTCTACCATCCAACTCTCTTCTTTCACAAATGAAGATAATGTGGTCTAGAGAAGCTAGCTGAGTTGCCCGAGGTCACAAGTGTTCCTATCAGAAAACAAATCTGAACTCAGGTATTTTGACTTGAAGCTCAGGAGGGTACTTTTCACTGCACCAACTATTTAGTTGTCTGGTGTGTGTCCCATGTGGGCTGGGTAAACCAAACTAGAATAATCGGAAAAGAAATGTCTGTTGTCTTCACAATTAACTACAGTAGGACTATGGCACCTAAACTAGCTATGAAATGCATTCTAGACTTGTTTGTTTGCAGATTTGGGACTAAAACTTTTTGTCTTGCTGATATCCAAATAGATATCATCCAGCGGGTGGGCAGGGAGGCTACTGATTTGCCTGCAGATGGGGTACTGAGTGGCAAGATCTACATCCAGAAAATTGAAAGCTGAGCCGATCACACTGTCCTCCGGCAGGTATCAGAGGTGGATCAGCCAGGCCAAGGGCTCCAGGGCCTCCTCCCAGCAGGACCCATCCATGCTCACTTGAAGACACTGAGTCAGAGAAAGAGCTCACCAATGCAAAAACATCCATCTAGTTCGGCGGCCAGGAACCTTCCCTTAGCTAGTTAGTGCTCATCACTACAACCCTGTTTGAGGTCGGGCCATCCTTGGCTCTGCCCCTTACAACTGTGAGATGTCAGGGAAGTTATCCGACTTCTTCACACCTCCACATCCCCATCAGTATAACGGGGATAATAAAGGAGCCGCTGTGATTGTCACTGTTGTGATAAAGGACCCTGGGCTCTGCCCTCTTTCCTGTGGACTCGGGTTCCTGTAGCAATAGGGTGACCCACTGAGCACCCCAGTCCTTAGCTCACTGACATCTGCCAAATGTACAAAAGCCTCCAGGGAATCAGGAGAAGACTCCAAAATCAGGAGAAATCTCCAAAAATTTAAAATTCCTTGACTCTCCATGGCTTTCTTTGCTTAAAGTGTGTGTTTATGGGGAAAGACTGAGCACACAGGCCTAAAGGGCAATGAGCAGGGGACGGGGTTCTGCTGGGCCCAGCACCTCCTATCCAGGGAGGAGCCAGGCTCTGTGGAAAAGCCATCACCCCTTCTCCTTCCCTTTCTCATAGTATTATGATGATACATTCCCCTCCTTGAAGGAGCAGATGGCCTTCGAGAAAAATGTCTTCAACAAGACCAGCCGGACTGACAGTAAGTGTCTGCCTCTTCCTTGCCCAGAACTCTCAGATGCACATGACCGTCCTCTCCATCTGGACACATATGTCCCTGCCGGCCACATATACCCACAGGCCATCCCCTTTCCTTCCTCTCCCTCCCAGCTGTTCTCCTCTCCCTTCCTCTGAAAGCCTTCACTCCCTATCCCTCTCCAACCCCCACCTCACGCAGACCTCAGAAGAAGCCAACTGCATTGTATGTCCCCCACCAGCCTGGGGCTGGAGGAAGGCATTGCACATGGTGGGAGAGAGACTGAAGGTTGACCCTGCACTGGATTTATTTATTTTTTAAAATATTTTACTTATTTATTTGACAGAGAAATCACAAGTAGGAAGAGAGGCAGGCAGAGAGAGTGGAGGAAGCAGGCTCCCTACCAAGCAGAGAGCCCGATGCAGGCCTCGATCCCAGGACCCTGAGATCATGATTTGAGCTGAAGGCAGAGGCTTTAACCCACTGAGCCACTCAGGCGCCCTGCACTGGATTTATTGACTTCTCAGAATGAGATAGTCACTAGACACAGAGTAGCCTAAAGGGGGTGTCCCTAGTGCTAGTCTTTTCAAGGCTTCCTTGGAAAGTGAAGAAGGAAAAGAGGGGAGAGAAGCAGAGCTGGAGATCAGGAGGAGGGACCCGGCAGAGGTGGCCAGGCCTGAAAGCCCTCTCCATTTCTAGGTGAGATTGCGTTTTTTGGGGGCATGACCATCGTCTACAAGAACAGCATTGACCTCTTCCTGTATGTGGTGGGCTCCTCCCATGAGAATGAGGTGAATTCAGGAGGTTGGGGTATCTGTCCATAGCTTGGATTCTGGGGTGGAATCTGGGTTCTGAAGGCTTATCATTTGACCCCTCCTTCTAGTCTCGGGGGAGGGGGAGTCGCCAGAATGATTCTTTATGGGATGGGACATATCCACGACACCTCTTAGGTTCCTTGGGAACCAGAAATGAAGTTCTGGGCAGGGAGCCTTGGTGTCTTCCTTATATATCACCAGGGAAGGATACACTCAGTGTCCCACAGTGGGGCACCCCACTGCTTCTCAGCCCATGGATGGGAAGGCACCCTGGGGTCAAGCTGCAGTCAGTCTCCAGCCCCGTCCTCTCTGAAAAGGGGCAGCTGCCCACACAGGTAGGCTCTGAACGCTCCTTTTGACCTTCTCAACCTCAAGCTCTCTTTTTTTCCTCCTCCCCTATGCCCCCATCCTCAGCTGATGCTCATGTCTGTTCTCACCTGCCTTTTTGAGTCCCTGAGCCACGTGTTAAGGTGAGTGAGGTCCTCTGCCCTCCAAGGCCCTCACCCCTCAGGCCTTGGTACACTGCAGAGGCAGAACCCTTCCTCTGCTTCCCCCCTTGAAGTCCCTAAAAGACAAAGGCTGAAGCCAGAGCCTCCTCCTCCAAGGCCCCTGCCCTTTACTAGACCACCGTGCTGTCCCCAAGCAGAGCCTCAGGAAGCCATGGTCAAAACATGAGGTCCAGAGAAGCTAACTGATTTGCCTGGGGTTACAATCTGTTTATATCAGAACAGAGACTAAAACTCAGCTTTTTTGACATGAAGTTCGGGGTAGTTTTCACTGCACCCCCATTCAATTACCTAGTATCTATCCCAGTGAACATGGCCTGGGTAAACCAAACCAGGATAATCCAAAGATAAATGTCCATGGTTGAGACATTTAACTACAGTACAGCTCTAGCAGCTGATCTAGCTATGAGATGCATTCGGGGTCACTTGGTAGGTGCAGTGTGGGAGGTTGGGCCAAGGGGGGCCTAAGCTCAGGAATCCCTTGCATAGGCGCTGCCCTCACTGCCCTTGACATTCTCCTTCCCGTGCTTGTTGGGGGCCGGGGTGGGGGAATGGGCGGAGAGAGAGGGTCTGCCTCACTTAGGCAGAAACCCAGCTCCTCTTGGCCACAGAGAGGTCCAGGAGCTGTGTCTGCCTTCAGGAAGAACGTGGAGAAGCGCTGGTTGCTGGAGAACATGGATGGAGCCTTCTTGGTGCTGGACGAGATTGTGGATGGCGGGTGAGGAGCCGGTGGAGAGAAGAGGGGCGGCTCTGGGACACTCACAGTGGGAGGTGCCTTTGAACATGGAGGTTGATTTCAGCATTAGCCAAAGTCAAGCAAACAAGAAATTAATCTCAGGTCAAACGGTGACCTACGATTGGACAGGTAGGGTTTGGGGGAATGGTCTGATCTCCAGTGCCCAGGAGAAAGGGGCAGCATGGACCCCCGCCCCTCCCTGGGAGATCTCCATTCAGCTCCTGACACACCCCTGCCCCAGCTCTTAGAGCTCCATCCCAACCTAGATTAGCTGGATGCATGGCCTTTCCTCTTTTTTCCAATGGGGAAAGGGGGACAACCTCAGCAGGTGTGGGATGAAATGCGGTGAGGCAGGGGAAGCTCACGCCTCTCATCCAATGAGTCCAATGAACGTCTCCCCCCCCCCCCCAGCTGTGCTCTGACATCCCTGGGAAGCTGGGAGCCCTTCTGGGAAGCTTGGGAAGTGAATTTTCACAGGTGATACTGTGAGAAAAAGAACTTCGGGCTCCAGGACAAAGGATAAGAGAAATCAATCACCTTAAAGACCTGCCTCTTTTATAACAATCAGTTTCTAGATGAGGAAACTGAGGCTCAGAGATTCAAGTGTTGGTCTCACAGCTAGGGAACCGCAGGCCAAGATCAAATGCCATATGCATGGTTGCAGAGATTGTGCCCTTTCCACGACACTGTACACTCTGGGGGATGGGGCGCCGTGCACTCCCTCCCTCTGCCTTCCCACCTGGCCTACACCTGTTTGGGCAAGGCCTTGGGCTAACTGCCCGAACCCCAAAGGGAGTGGGGTAAGACCAGCCTCAGTGGGACCTGAAGTATATGCAATTTTGTGGAACCTCCTTAAGGAACACACACACACAATTATAAATCCAAAATGAAGGCCTTGGAAGAGCCTATGCAAAGGCAGATGTAAGCTTTCTGTTCTTCCAAGTCTCTGCCCACCAAGGAGCTCAGTTTCCCTCTAAGGAAAATTGGGGCAGTGTCTGTTGGACACTGCCTGGGTGGGAGCGTTGGCTTGGGCTGTTCCTGTCTTTGTGGATGAAAGGATCTCTGGTGAAGGGGTGCCGGGTGCCCCAGTGATGGGGCCTGGGAGAGGCTTTTGAGAAATATCTGGTCACTCCCCTGGGACTAGCATGAAAGAAAAACTCAGCTTCTGCCCTAGAGTAGCCTCATGGGGTGAAGAGGAGCATTCAGTCAATCTCCCCCCCACCGTGTTCCACCCGTAGTCACCAGCCCTTACACCCACACCCCTGCTCATACCCACAAAGGCTCCCCTGCACCCCCACTGCGTGGTGAAAGACTGCCAGATAGCCAAGAAAAGCCTTGATACTTGGGTCTATCCAAAGGGAAGATGGATTGTGATTTTAAGTGTTCTCTTTCTCTCCCATATAGCATGACCTCGTGGCATAGAATACTAGTAAAGCAGGATGGGGTCCCCAGGGACCCTCCCTTCCTTGACTGCATTGAAATCCACCCCTAGATCCTGAATGTGAAATGCACTTTCAAGAGCTTGGAGTTTTTCAGCCTCTGTTTCTGATGCTCTGATCATTCTAGACTGGACTGCCCTCACCCCATTTCAAAGCTTTTGACCAGGGACACCCCATTTCAAAGCTTTGTGACCAGGTTTGAAGCATAGAGGAATCAAAGCTGAGGAATATTAGTAGGAAGGTACCCTGGAGGGGGCACCTGCAGGATATGATAAGGGAGGGAAGGGGGCCCGGCAAGGAGAGGCAGCAGAAGGGAGAGTCATGTCATTGATTTTCCTCCTGGTTTCCCTCTCATCTTGTAGTGTGATTCTGGAAAGCGACCCTCAGCAAGTGATCCAGAAAGTGAATTTTAGGGTAAGAGCCGTCCTATGGGTCCCTGACTCCCATTTCCTGGGCTGCCCTTTCCATCCTCCCACCTCCTGCCCTCCCCATGCAGGTGATGCCAGGGTCAGGAGACTAGGAGCCCGCACTCCTCTAGCAGAAACAAGTGCTGGGCCCATGCACTTGTGAGGGCAGCAGTTAAGAAAAGAGACCTCTTGCCCTCTCCCCCTGTAGAATCAGCAAGCACCTTACCATCCTCCCCAGAGGGAAGTATAGAGTGGGGAAAGAAGAATTCTCCAAGAGACGCCAGGTGGCTGTCTTGGTCTTGTGTTTGGGGAGTGGGGGTACAGAGAGACCCTCCCTGCTTAGTGTGGCTTCTGTCTGGTGAAACCTTTTCTTTTTTCTTTTCTTTTTTTTTTTTTAAAGATTTATTTATTTATTTATTTGACAGAGAGAAACACAGCCAGAGAGGGAACACAGGCAGGGGGAGTGAGAGAGGGAGAAGCAGGCTTCCTGCCGAGCAGGGAGCCTGATGTGGGACTCGATCCCGGGTCTCCGGGATCATGACCTGAGCTGAAGGCAGTCGCTCAACCAACTGAGCCACCCAGGCGCCCCGAAACCTTTTCTTTATCCCCCTTCATACCTTGGCTCTCCATATACCCACAGACGGGCCCCAGGGGCCTGATTTCCAAGTAGCAAATTGTAGGGCTCCCACTCACCGGTCAGACAGGCGTATTCTGGGTTTCCCCCACCCCTGCATTACTCCGCACCCCCCACAAAGCCCCTTTCCTTCACCTTGCTTGCTTCACCTGATCCCCTCCCCTGGGTTAACCACCCTCGGATACTGCTTCCCTGCAGGCAGATGACAGCAGCCTGACCGAACAGAGTGTGGCCCAGGTAAGGCCCCCTGCACCTGCCTTGGCCAGAAGTGGGCTAGAGGGAGGAGAGCCGAGCCTCCCAGGGGGACCAGGGGAGCCATCGAGGCTGAGAGGTCAGGGGTGCAGGAGGGAAGGGATGGGAAGTGACAGGCCATTTCCTGGAGAGTCATGATGCAGCGTTGGGTATTCATAAGTGCTGCATGCCCCACCAGCAGCCCGCATCATCTGGCTGGCGTAGTTGGATTGAAAGCCCAGGGTGAGCTGCCAGCCTGGAGATGACTGGGGTCCCTTGTCCCCCAAAGCATGCTGGGGGCTGAGGCCTCTGGTGCTCCCCCAAACCCAGAAAAGATACCAAATAGGAGTTTTTCTCTAACCTCTCACCCCATGCAGTTTAGGGTTCCTGCTGGAGTTAAGAGACCCCCTAACCATCTCCACTCATCACTTGCCCCTTGCCCCTGAATGACCTGGCTGTGGGGGAGTCCATTTTGCCAGTCTCCTGCATGGTCCTATCTGGGATGCCTGTGCAGCAGGGGTGGGGGCGGAGCAGGGGGCCAGCAGGTTCCTGGATCTGTGGGCTGACTGGTTCTGCAGCTGTGCAAACTTCCTGCTTGTCAGGCCCACTGCTTGACCTCCATTCTGTCTGCCCACAGGTCTCTCTGCCCAGACTAATCCTGCTTTTGTGGACCTTCCTGCCTCAGTGCACTAACTCCCTCCTGCTGCGACAGCTAAGGCAGGGGATGGACCCAAGCCATCCCACGTGGAGCCTCCCACCAGGAGTGGCGCTCACTTCCTTTCCTGCCCTTGCTGCTCACCCCCCCCCTCCTCCCAGTTCCCCAGGCCTCCTCAGACCTTGCTGGGATGAAGGCAGCAAGTGGCAGTTTTCAGTCAGAGGGAGGTTGGAGAGCAATGAGCAGAGCAGTTAGGAACACAGGTGCTGGCGTGAGTCATCCCAGGATGTCTGTCCCACCCTATGGCCTTCCAGCTGTGTGACCTACAGCAAGTTACTCAACCTCGCTGGGCCTCTCCTAAGCACAGGACATTCCACACTGTGTTACCAGGAGAATTAGGAGAGTTAATACAGGGAAAGCTTTAGGCCACTTCCTATTTTCTCCAAAAGGGAAAAGAATGAAGACATAGTACTTTAATGAAATTCTTGAGGAAGAACCAGGGAAGTTGTAGGTCATGAATGGGAGATGAAAGGAGGGGAAAGTTAGTTTCTGGCTGGGAGAAGCTGGAGAAGCCCAGGGCCAGGCTACCCCTGAGAGAGGAGGGAGACTGTGGAGGAGGAAAAGACATACAGCATACTGGGATGGGACTTCTTCCGAGGGCAATGAGGCCTCATGGCAGAAGAGATGACCTGAGGGACAGACCTGCGGTCGCCACCACGTGGGCATTGTGAGTGCAGTTGTATAGATTTGTCTTAAGGCCTGGACCGAGGCAGTTTCCGCAGCAGGATGTGAAAATGAACCAATCTGAAGGCAGGTGTGCCGTGGCAGCATTGGGCCAGCCCCCCTTGGCCAGCTGTGCCACATCAGCCCCGCGCTGCGCTGGGGTGGGGTGCTGAGCACACGCAGCCAGTCCCGGCCACAGCTAGGGGATTGCCGAGGTGTCTGGGCACAGGCAGTGACTGGCCTGGGCCTGGTCTCTGCCTAGACGTGGCACTGTGGGCGGGCGGGTGCTCGAATGGCACTGCCTGGGGGAGACCGGGCCAGCGGCCACACCCCTGGCTCCAGCCGCGGGAACTGCGGACGGTGGGGCAGGCCCGGCCAGAGCTGGAAGCTGGCTGCAGCCAGTTTGGACTGCTCTGTTTTGCCGGCCGGGCTTCACTCAAGCCAAGCACAGATGAGCTGCTGCCACCTAGTGACGGAAGATTGCAGGGACACTTAGAGAAGGCGGGCTCGTAAACCGCCCCCTCACTATCGTGTTAAGGCACTTTATATCCACCCCCATTTCTTTCTCTCAACCTTATTCCCTATCCCCCAGGTTCTTCAGTCTGCCAAGGAACAAATTAAATGGTCGTTACTGAAATGAAGACCATGCATTCAGGGCTCCTTGCCCCCAGAGCATTTTCGCAATCCTGCAAAAGCTCAAAGACCCCAGGGAACAGGAGAGACCCCTCTTTATCCCTAAGCCCTCCCAGAACTGACTCCTGAGATTTCTGGTCGGGTACTCTGAGATGCGAAGATTTGGCCTCACCACTGACTCACCCCTTCTCACTGCCCCGACCTGCCCCTTGGGCCTGAGAGCCAGCGGAGCTGCTGTAACTCAGACCTTAGGCATCCCTGGCTCTAAAAGGCTAATAAAACTGCTTTGTCTCCTGCCAATGGTCTCCTTCTCTCCTGGCCCGAGAAGTGTTGTGTAAGTTCTGCTGAGGGCTCCCGCACTGTCTGCGGTTCATCTTCAGGAGGCCCAGGACCGAGATGTCCGGGGTAGCCAGCCCTGTGGTCTGGTGATAGGGGAGGGGGTCAAACGAAAGGAGACGATTTGTCATCCTGAGGGGATGTGATACTGATACCACGGGGGTCCCATACGTGATGGGAAGGGCTAGGTATGATTGTAGGGCACGGTAAAAAAAAAAAGTAATAATGGGTGAAATGGCGCACATTCGTGGAAAGGAGACAAAGAATGGTACTCCTAAGCGGCACAAAGCCGGAAAAAAGAGAGCAAAAGATAGTACACACGTGCTGACCCTCTTGGGGATTCTTTGAGTCACTTTTTCCATTCCCAACTTCCAACAGGGAAGGGCGTAAGGCTTCCTCTGGACAAACCGAGGAACAGCACGCCCGTTTTTCTTGGCATGCCCGGTGCCGCGGAATTCCTCTAGCAGCAGACATTCTGGGCACGAGCGCCCTGCGAGCTTGCCACGGCTGGGCCCGATGCTGGTGGCGGGGCAGCACTGGCTAGCCCCACCGTGCACGTGTGTCCAGAGCACCCAGTGCGTTCCAGGGGGTGTGAGTGAAGAGTGGAGGTGCGCAGGGTGGGGAGAGAAGGGCAGGGGATGCCGCAGCAAACAGGAAGGATGGAGCGACTCTCTCGGCGACGTAACTCCCCTGCTTTTTCCCTGTCTCCCTGACGGATACGTGCATCCCTCTACATAAGGTCGGTCCCGGAACCGCGGGTTTTCCCCGACACTTTTCTAACAGGAGCCGCAGGTCCCCGCCCCGCCCCGCCTCTCTCCCGCATTTTTTTTTCCACGGGGAGCCCCGCCCCAGGACTGCATCCGCGATCCTATGGCGCCACCTGGAGGGAAAGGAGGGAAACGCGCTCCCTTCGGGTCCTGCTCGCCTGACTCCGCCTCCGGGGCGGGGCCAAATCCTGCGCCTAGGAGCTTCCCAGGTCCCCAACGCCGACAACTGGGCGTTGCCCTAGCAACCAGCAAGCTTGACCCGCCCTGCGAGTTCCGCGCCAGCGTAGGCACAGGAATTTCTGCCATGCACTACAGTAAAAGAGCCGCGAGCCTTGGATGTTAATGCACACTGTCCCTGCGGGTTATCGTGCTACATTATAAAATTTTCTAAGATTGGACATTTATAATGGGTATGACTACTTCTGTAATTAGAGAAAATGATAACGATATAGTTATGTAAACAAATACATTGTAAGCACTGTATACATAACCGATTCCAGTAAATAATGCAACAAAGCAACTCGAAAGGAAAAAGAATATGCAATTAACTGCTGTAGAGTTAATTCGGGGGCCAGTGTAGCGACGGGAAATGAGAGGTTCTCCAGGAATACATTGGCAAATGCGCGGCCTCATCCGGTGCCCGGCTCCATCCACTGCTTCAAAACGACCTCAAGGTCCGAAGGGGCAAAAGCGCTTCCTAGCAACCGGGTCGCGTCTGCGGAGGCCCTGCAGTTCCAGTTTCGCAGGCACTCGAATGGGAAGGCCCTGCGCTGCACGCAAACTGGTTCACTGAATTCCTGTGGACCAAGTGATGCTATCCCCATTTTACCGAGGTTATACACCGAGGCTCTGAAAGTTAAACTGTGTGCAGCAGTTTCTGCAAAGCCGCCTGGGGAAGAACTGCTGGGGACAGGTGGCTTTCCCGCACGCCCTGACCTAGGGCCGCCCAGGGAGTGTACTCCGTTAAGAGGAATGAACGGAGGGGTCATAGTAATGCCGAAGGGCGACTAGAAAGGTGTCCTCGCCCGCTGTGGCTAAAGGACTACGGGGAAGGGGATCGCAGCAAAGCAGCCGACCCAGGCCCGTAGCGAGGGGAGGAGAGCAAAGAGAGCGCAGTGGAAGCCGAGGAGTGGGAAACGCTGCTTCTTTCCGGGGATCCCAAGTTTGCTGGCCCTGCTCTCTGTGGGCCGAGGCGGAGACTCCGCTGCGCCTCCGGGCCCCTCAGCGCCTGCAGCCCCGCGGAGCCGCGGGAACCGCGGATCTGGTCGTCTGCCTAGAGCTCTGACCGCTGGCACCCGCTTTCCAGCAGACGGCCTCATTAGCGCGGCCCCAGGCCGGAGCCGCCGGGCGCAGAGCGGAGCGCGCAGCACGGGGCAGGCGGGGGCAGAGTCTGCCCGGGACCGGGTTTCGGGAAGGGCAGTCGGCGGTTTCGGGGAGGGGGGGCGGCGCGGGGAGCAGCCGCGGAGGCCTTGCCTTCCCGTCTGTTCTCATCCCCAGGGGCCCTCCTGGTCTTTCTACATTCTCCTCCCCCTCGCCCTCTTGGGAGACCCAGCGCGTCTCGGGTATACACAGACTTCAGGGCGCCTGCTTTTCTCCTACAGAATGTGCGCCAGGGCAAGTCAGAAACCGAGACCCCAGGGGCTCAGATCCAGGCAGAGAGCGCTCACAGAAGCACTGGCCCCGGGACCCTGCTTGCAGGAGGGATGCTAGCCACACCCAGACCGGGCTAGGAACACAAAGTTAGTGCCGCCAGGACCCCGGACCTCCTTTAAACCACTCAGAGCAGGTCGCTCCTTCTCGCGCCCCGCGCGCCCCCTACTTTCCGGCCATTGGCTAGCGGGAAGGCAGAACTGGTCGGATTGGCTTGCATCCAGACAGAAATGGATGGCTCCCCACTGGCTGGACGGTGTCTTTGCTGGGAGGCACAGTTTGGCTAAGGCGGAGCCAACCAGGCCTGGGGATAGATCGGGGATGAGCTGGAGACCCGCCTAATCTCACATTTTCTGTGCCCTAAAATCTACCTTTAAAACTCTACAGAGAAAAAAAAAATCTTACCTCTGAATTCCCAGTAAATATCCTTTAACTACAGAACCTGATGTAAACAAAGTTGGAAAATTTACCCAAAGCAGGTTTGACACAACCCTACAGATCTCCCTTTCCCTCTAAACTGGGTCTCATTCACTTAACAATATTTGTGGATTATAGTCATTCATTCATTCACTTATTCACTTATTCATTCATTCATTCATTCAAACATTTGACGGTTTGCCATGAGCCAGGAACTAGGGAAAGAACAGAGACTTTGTTGCAAAGTGATTGACTTGGCAGTAGGGTAGAGGTGGAGGGCTGAAAGGAGAAAATGGTTTTGGGAGATATTTCAAGGTAGAAGTACATTGGAAAAGCAAATGATGGAGGTTTTGTTTTTTTGGTTTTTTCCCTGTTGTTGTTGCTTTTATGTGGGCTCCATGCCCAGTGTGAAGCCCGATGCGGGGCTTGAACTCACAGCCCTGAGATCAAGACCTGAGCTGAAACTAGAAGCTGGGGGCTTAACCAACTGAGCCACCCAGGTGTCCCTAAAACCTAACAATATTTTATATCTTGATCAGAGCTGTGACAAAAATTCAAAGATTACACTTAAGATGTGTGTTCTTTCCTGTAGGTAAGTCATACTTCATTAAAAAAAAAAGAAAGAAAGAAAGAAATTGGGGCGCCTGGGTGGCTCCATTGGTTAAACGACTGCCTTTGGCTCAGGTTATGATCCCGGAGATCTCGCGGGTTGAGTCCCACATCCGGCTCCCTGCTCCGCAGGAAGCCTGCTTTTCCCTCTCTCACTTCCCCTGCTTGTGTTCCCTCTCTGGCTGTGTTTCTCTCTCTGTTAAATAAATAAAATTTAAAAAAATTAATTGAATGGCTGCCAAATTTACTCTATCATCAACATTTGTATGGTCCTCGCCGTTTCCTAATCTCTTCCTCATCTCTGCCAACTAAAACTGGAAAACATCTTTGATAAGGATCCAAAGAAATTAGACCCATTGTGTAGCCCATGTAGATTTTATCCTGCACAGGTCAATGACTGCCATCCCCCAGAGTGGACCCTTTGGTAAGAAAAACAGTGTTGATAAATAATAATAATATTATAGTAACAATAATGGTAGTGCTAGTAAAATTCACTTTCGTTTGGAGTGAATTCTTTTATTATTACTTTTGAAGATTTGTATTTATTTGACAGAGAGAGAGAGAGTGCACAAGCAGGGGGAACACAGAGGGAGAGGGAGAAACAGGCTCCCTGCTGAGAGAGCCAGATGTGGGGCTTGATCCCAGGACTCTGGGATCATGACCTGAGCTGAAGGCAGATGTTTCATTGACTGAGCCACCCAGGTGCCCTGGAGTGAATTCTTCTAACAGACATTTACTGTCTGGTCTGAGCCAGTCACCTGGCTGAGGGTGGTGGGAATATTTAAGATGAATTAGAAGACACAGTTCCTGATTTGCCTGGGAACAAAGTCGCAAATGCAGAAATTATTAATATTGACAGAGGTGATTGTGTGTCACAGAGTATAGGAAAGAAAGAAGGGAGCATTGTGTCAGCATAGCAAAGGCAGGGAATCTCTGTTCAAGGAAGCGCAGGTGGGCGAATGTGGCTGGAATGGGTAATGTGTGTCTCTGTGGGGGAGGCTGGGCTGTGTTGAGACAGGAGGCTTCTCCTGAAACAGGTTGCTCCTGGATGGGGGTGAATGATGAATGCCTTGTGGGGATAACAGCCATAACAGTGAGAATCATAACTGTCCTCAAAACAACCGAACAAAGTAGATGTTATTAGCCTTGTTTTTACAACTGAGGGGACCTGAGGGTTTGGATCATTTGCCTGGTTTCATGGAGGTGAGATTTAAGCTCATGCCGGTCTGATCCCATGGCCCAGTGCTGTGTGTTCCAAACACAGCTAAGGAGCTTGGCTTATATTCTGAAGGCTTTAGGGAGCCATGGAAGATTTTCAAGCAGTTAAGTGAGACCAACTCTGTATTTTGAGCAAGGAACACTGCCAGTAATGTGGAATGTGGATTGAAGAGGGGAGGAAGAACTTAGGGTCAGCGTATGACCCACAGAAGGCAATTGCTTTCATTATACTCCTCATTCTGTCTCTAAGAAAGTGCCACCCAGCCTGATTGAGGATCGTGTCACCAAATAACCTGCAAAACTCAAGTTCCATTTAACGTTTGAGTTAGTGCTTTTGAATCAATTTAGGTAATTCCAGGCAATCATTCCAAGGAGGGCTTCCAAAGGGCACACTTTGCTAGGAACAATGACTTGGATATCAGGTCCTAAAAAAGATTATGTTAAAAAGTAATAAATTAACATTGTAGCTTATAGGTTTGGTAGCCTCTTACCACCCTCATCTACCCCCCAGTCTGAAAACACACACACACACACACACACACACACACACACACACACACACACACACAATGAAAGAAAAAGAAGTAACCAGAGCAATCTGACCCCATTTGACCCACAATTTCTCTTTATCCAGACACCAGATTTTTTTTTAAAGATTTTATTTATTTGACAGAGAAAACACAGCCAAAGAGAGAACACAAGCAGGGGGAGTGAGAGAGCGAGAAGCAGGCTTCCAGCCAAGCAGGGAGCCTGACGTGGGGGCTCGATCCCGGGTCTCCAGGATCATGACCTGAGCTGAAGGCAGTCGCTTAACCAACTGAGCCACCCAGGCGCCCCCAGACACCAGATTTTTAAGGCATTGAAGATAGATATCTTTTTTAAAAAGATGTTATTTATTTGACAGAGAAAGCATGACAGCGAGAGAGTGCACAAGCAGGGGGAGGCAGAGAGGCAGAGGGAGAGGGAGAAACAGATTCCCCGTTGAGCAGGGAGCCCGAATTGGGGCTGGATCCCAGGACCCTGGGATCATGACCTGAGCCAAAGGTAGATGCCTAACTGACTGGGCCACCCAGGTGCCGCTGAAAATATACATCTTATCCTCCTGGCTGCAATGAATCCTCATTCAGTAAAACTTGAATAGAAGAAAACGTTGAAAGTCATGGAGGACACGTCCTTATCCCCAGATAACAGGGGATTCTGTTAGGTACTGACAGGGGCTCCCGAGGTGGGTATGTTGGGACATACAGGAGAGGCAGGACTTCACTGACAGAAATGACTGGAAGACACTGGCCTCAGCTGCTCGGGATCCAGGGGGGAGAGACCATCCCTACTGCTCTAGAAGGTCCATCATCGTGTTCAAAATGTTGGACGTCTCCATGAATATGCTCTCTTAAGAGATGGCTGGGGAAATCCCAGAATTCAGAACTTGATTATGGAGAAGCAGATGAGATTTCTGAGACCAAGAATCTTCTTTGCCTTCTCTGGATGGCAGCAAGAAGGAGCGCCTCTCACAGGTCTGCCCACAAGATGGTGCTGTCAGACAAGCTCCACGTCCATCCTTCCTTGTGGGGCTGGGATCAGTGAGGGGCAGTGGAAAGTCTGGCAGGGACCAGATCTAGGAGGTTTCTTTACTACTGACTGGCAGCGGTTATCCCACAGTGATGAGCACTGGAGTCCCTTCCTAAAGATCCCTAGATGACCGAACAGAACCTTGGGGGTCAGGGGCATCCCCTCAGAGAGGTGTGAGTGTCTTGGTGGAAAGGATGGGGTGAGAGACCTAGCAACCAGCGACAATTGTGCTGAGAAAAGAGGGCCCCCGATAAATACACTGCCGAGAAAACCAGATATCCTTTTCAACACTTGAGACTTTGACCCCACTCCCCAGGGCAGCTGAAAGCTGGAGAGGAGAGCTGAGAGGCTCTGGGCACTGAACACCGTTTACACTCTGGGGTGGAGAAAAGAAGTTGGGTGGTTATGGGAGAACAAGCTAGAGACCCTCAGAGGAGGGATGTGAAGCTCTAAGGACGACTTCAACGATGCCACAGAGCTAACAAGTGACAGCGGCGTCATGAGGGTTTCCTGAAACCCACTCACCTCCCGCTGCCCCAGTGGCCCCTGCTTTCTGCAGAACACGGGAAGCTAATGTTTACAAAGAGAATTCCACAAGGACTGTCTTCCTGGGTAATTGAAAAAGATAGGGCTCTTTTTTTTTTTTTAAGATTTTATTTATTTATTTGACAGAGAGAAACACAGCTAGAGAGGGAACATAAGCAGGGGGAGTGAGAGAGGGAGAAGCAGGCTGCCTGCCGAGCAGGGACCCTGATGTGGGGCTCGATCCCAGGACTCTGAGATCATGACCTGAGCCGAAGGCAGTCGCTTAACCAACTGAGCCACCCAGGCACCCCGAAAAAGATAGGGCTCTTGACTCAGAATCACAATTCATATTTTTCTTTTCTTTTTTTAAAAGATTTTATTTATTTAGGGGTGCCTGGGTGGCTCAGTTGGTTAAGCGACTGCCTTCGGCTCAGGTCATGATCCTGGAGACCCGGGATCAAGTCCCACATCCAGCTCCCAGCTCAGCAGGAAGCCTGCTTCTCCCTCTCTCACCCCCCCGCTTGTGTTCCCTCTTTGGCTGTGTTTCTCTCTGTCAAATAAATAAAATCTTAAAAAAAAAAAAAGATTTTATTTATTTATTTATTTGCAGAGATCACAAATAGGCAGAGAGGCAGGCAGAGAAAGAGGGAGAAGCAAGCACCCCGCCGAGCAGAGAGCCCAATGTGGGGCTCCATCCCAGGACCCTGAGATCATGACCTGAGCCAAAGGCAGAGGCTTAACCCTCTGAACCACCCAGGCGCCATCAATTCATATTTTTCTTTGCATTTTCCGGTCAGATTTATTGAGAGGTGATTTACACACATTATGATTCATCCATTTTAAGACTACATTAAAAAGAAGTTTGTTGTTTTTTTCTTTTCCAAATATAAGCCACAGCGTGGGGCTTGAACTCATGATCCTGAGATCAAGACCTGAGCTAAAATCAGAAGTCAGGGACTTGGGGCACCCAAATGGCTCAGTTGGTAAGACATGTGACTCTTGATCTCAGGGTTGTGAGTTCAAGTCCCATGTTGGCTATAGGGTTGCTTAACTAATAAAATCTTTAAAGGAAAAAGTCAAGGACTTAACCAACCAAGTCACCCAGGCGCCCCTTAAAACGACATTTTAATTGACAATGTTATACATAGATAGTTTGTGCGGTTTCCAGATATGCCAACCCTAATAGTGATTTCCAAATAATGAAATTAAAAAATGAGCACCATCAACTGCATTTATTTTCAAGCAAGGGAAGGACAATATACATACAAAAGACAAAACCGTCCCTTGCATAGATTTCCTTTAACCAGACTTACATAAATAGCCACATTTGCCATGTTGCCATGTTCTGTAAACGAATTCTTTCTCCTCCACACACGTAATTTTATTTGTACTCCCTGACCTGTGAGGCAAGCAGGGACTGCCATCCCCACGTGACAGCTGAGGAGACGGAAGCTACTCTGGGCCTGGGAGCAGAGGCAGTGAGGTCTGAATCCAGGTGTGGGCTTCGCTTTGAAGAAAGGTCTCTATTCTGTTAGGACGCTGTCTGGGACCCAGTGGGCCTGCCCTTCCTAGGTGTTCCGGTGAACCCAGAATGTCTGCGGGAGTCAGGCAGATGGAACACGACTGACAAAACGGCTGGGGTTGGGCTAATGGGTGGGTAGGGGGGTGTGTGAGTGGAAGAGAGATGGAGAATCAGACACCTTTCCCTGGGGCCCACTAGAAGCTTTGGGGCGATACTGAAATGAATCAGAGAGAAAGGTAAGAATCTAGGAAAACCTCGAGGAATACTAGGCCCCCTCCAAACCGCCCCCCCACTCTCTAGCCCCATCCCCCAAGAAGGATTAGGATGCAGGAACAAGTGTTTACAAAAATGTGAGGATGGTAGTCCAGGCACAGAATAAATTTCTGGGACATGAGCTTAGTATCAATCCCTCCTGAAAAACTAAAAGAATAAAAAAGTGTGGGCCCCTAGCTCTGTACCTCTTTTGTTCTAAGGGGGTGCATTTGGGGTTTCCCTTAAGTTCTACCTGAAAACATTGAGGGGAGCTAGGGTGCAGCAGGTAGGCAAGAGACAAAGAGGGGCTGGGAAGGTGTGGAGGGAAAGGAGGGGAGAGACCAGGAGGCTGGCTGGAGAGAGAGCCCAGGGCTTGGGAGGTCTCCTGCCTGCGCCACTGCATGGCATTCACAAGTACCCCCTCCAAGATGGGGCCCTCCCAGGGATGCTCGCCTTAAAGTTCAGATGCTGGGCAACAGGGGTGTCCCAGGGAAGATTGGTTCAAGGGGTCTATTTACAGAGTCAGAGGCCCAGAGCCTGCGGTGTGCAAGCGGCTTAGGGCTCTAGGTCACAAGAGAAATAAGGAGCTTTCCTGATGGCAGTCTTTCTCCTCCTCCTCTTCCTGACTCACCTCTTCCTTCCACTCTCCTTAAACCTGCTGAATCCCTTAGGCAGCTGGGATCAACATAAGCTAGAGGCTGATCCGTGTACAAGGGAAATAGGGGAGCCTGGAAACGGCAGAACCTGAGAGAGGTATCCGTGTACGGGGCGAATGAGGGGAGCCTGAAAACAGCTGAATCTGGGGAGATGGAACTGCCTAGTGAGAGAGCAAGGGGGTTCTGGAAACCGCCGAACCCAGGGAGGCCAATTTGTATACCGGGGAAACATGGGGGAACCTGGAAACAGCAGGGTCTGGGGAGACCGTTGGTGTGCAGGGGGGCAGAGAGTGAGAAGCCTGAAAACTGTCGAGGCTGGGGAGGTAGATTCGTGTGCAGGGGGAGCAAGGGGAGTCTGGAA
>PITA01011741.1:0-65227 GCA_004023965.1 Spilogale gracilis | reverse complement strand
CCCAGCTCTTACATGAAACAGACCTGAGGGCACCTGTTCTTCACCGACCCTCCTTGGAGTTAACAGTAAATGCCTTTGATGTATCTCATCTTCATGTCCTACTTAAAAAGTCCATTTTTCTGGACTTTCCCTTTAAAACTAAAGTCTTGGAGTGCCTGACTGGCTCAGTCCAGTACGTGACTCTTGGTCTCAGGGTTGTAGGTTTGAGCCACACATTGGGTGTAGAGATTATTTAAAAATAAAATCTTAAGGGCGCCTTGGTGGCTCAGTTGCTTGAGCGACTGTCTACAACTCAGGTCATGATCCTGGAGTCCAAGGATCGAGTCCCGCATCGGGCTTCCTGCTCAGCGTGGGGTCTGCTTCTCCCTCTGACCTTCCCCCTCTCATCCTCGCTCACCCTCATTCTCTTTCTCTGAAATAAAATCTTTAAAAATAAAATAAAATCTTAAAAATTAATTAAAACTAAATTCTCAGGCGCCTGGGTGGCTCAGTGGGTTAAAGCCTCTGCCTTCAGCTCAGGTCATGATCTCAGGGTCCTGGGATCGAGGCCCGCGTTGGGCTCTCTGCTCGGCAGGGAGCCTGCTTCCCTCTCTCTCTCTGCCTGCTTCTCTGCCTACTTGTGATCTCTCTCTCTGTCAAATAAATAAATAAAATCTTAAAAAAAAAACAACTAAATTTTCTTCCCTCCCTCTTGAGCCTTTGGTATTATAGCCTAATCATTTTTTTAATTGAATTTGAAGCTGGGACCAAAGAAATGGCTTTCTTTTTCTAAAGAGGGAAAAGAAATGGGTTTTGCTGGTTCAGAAGGGCACATATGGAAAGTGAGTTACGGCTTCTGAAGTTAACAGATACAGGAGACCAGGACAATACCTCTGCTTCCTTGGACCCAGAGAGATGTTAATGGAAACCCCCAAACTCTCCAGAAAGCAAAGACTTGTGGGCAGCAGTCTGGTTGGAGGGAGGGATGAGAGCACTTAGCATCTACCAAGCAAGCCCCCTGCTTGCACATTCAAGTCTGTTTGGATAGTTCCAGGAGTGGAATGGAAATGGTCAGGTTGCTCAGCACCACCTGGCCACCACTGAAGGGTGGTGAGAGCATCTGAAAGCCTCTTAAGTTCTGCTTTATTTTCTTATCTGCCTCAACATTTTCCAATGCAATTTATTTTGACTCTCAGCCTTACAAAAAGACTTCATGTAGTCGTTGAAAGTAAAATGACCTGTCAAAACACCTGAAGAAGAAATCCACCTATGTAGGTATCATCTCCGATGGCCACCCATTGTGTCTGTCCTTCGGAGCCCAGAAACACGGCGCGGACCCATCGCATTTCACGTCGTTGAGTTCTCCCTGCTTCAAACGAAGTGAACAATTCATTTTTCTTTAACGATGAAGCTGTGGGATACTACACAGCCATTAAAAAGATGGGGGTCTCTAGCACCGTGTGCGGCTAGTACGTTTCTGCAGCTTAACTGCTGAGCCAGAACAAAGTAACTCACAGGGCACAGTGTATGCTAGTCTCATATATACACAGAGCTAATCTCTGTTGCCCATGTAGATATTCTAGCACATATAGAAAATGTTTCTGGAAAGGTGACAAGAAACCTATAGTTTCCTTTGAGGGTAAAGCAGAAAACAGAAATAAGGCTTCCTCTTCCTTTGATATGGTTTCAATCTTTTTACCATGTGCTTCCACCCAACAAATATTTTCCAGGTGCCTACAAGGGACCAGGCACTGGTTCTTCGTACTGGAGATACAGTGGTGAAAAAAACAGAAAAAAAAAAAAAAAAAAAGAATGCCCACCTTCACGGAGCTGACAAGGAAGTAGGAAAGACAGATGATAAAGAAATATGCGACTGAAGGTCAGAAAATGACAAATGTTTGAAGAAAAATAAAGTAGGAGAAGAGGGTGGGGTATTGAGAGTGCTATTTTAGATAGTACAGGGTCTCTGAAGCCTGAAGGAAGTGAGAGTGATGGGTGGGGTAGAACATTCGAGGAGTAAGAAACTGAAGGTGCGAAAGACCTGAGGCAAACGGTGTGTTGGAGGAACTGCAATGACATCATTCGTCATTCGGGAAGAGTGCAGGACATGAATCCAAAGAGGAAGCTAAGGCCAGATCCCTAGGACTTTGAATCCATGTTGAAATCTTTGGATTTTATTCAAAAGGTCCTAGAAAGTCAATGGAGGGTATTGAGCTAGGAGTGTATCTCACTGGTATTTTTAAAAATAATCACTGGGGGGCACCTGGGTGGCTCAGTCACTAAGCCTCTGCCTTCAGCTCAGGTCATGATCCTGGAGAACCAGACCAAACCCTGCATCAGGCTTCCTGCTCGGCGGGAAGCCTGCTTCTCCCTCTCTCACTCTCCCTGCTTGTGTTCCCTCTCTAGCTGAGTTTCTCTCTGACAAATAAAATCTTTCCAAAAAAAAAAATCACTGGGACATGAGGTGGAGAATAAGAGGGTAAGAGAGGAAGCCCAGAGGCTCCTCAGGAGGTGATAGCAGTCAGGATTTGATGGGGGCTCAAACAAGGTGTATCAGTTTCCAGTAGCTGCTGTAACAAATCACCCTAGTGATTTAAAAGAACAGAAACTTATTCTCTCACAATTCTGCGGGCCCAAAGTCCGAAATCCATTTCACTGGGCCAAAATGAGGGTGTTGGCAGGGCTGTGCTCCATCTGGAGGCTCTAGGGAAAATCCATTGCCTGTCTCTTCTAGCTTCCAGTGGCCGCCAGGATTGGCTTGTGGCCACATCTCTCCAATCTTCCAGGCCAGCTCTGCTCCATCTTCATATTGTTCTCCCGTGTGTGTGTGTGTGTGTGTGTGTGTGTGTGTGTGTGTGTAAAAGAGACAGACAAGCAGCCAGAAAGACAGACACAGAGACGCTCTCTCTGGTTCTCTTTTACAAGAACACTTCTGATGGCATTTAGAGAACACCCAAAAAATCCAGGACCGTCTCACCCATGTCAAGATTCTTAACTTAATCACGTTGGCAAAGACCCTTTTTCCAGATAAGGTAACATATACACGTTCCAGGGATTATGACCTGATATAGTTGGTGGCTATTTTTCACTCCGAGGATTAGCAAAAAAATTTTTTTCACTAAAGGACAAGATAGTAAATATTTCAGCTTTGTAAACCCTGTGATCTGTCCCAACTATTCAAGTGTCTGAGCTGCACGGTGGTGCCAAAGCAACCATGGACAATTTACAAACCAATGGCCAGGCCTCTTTTCCAGATAAACTTTATTTACAAAGACAGGAGGCCGGTCACAGACTCAGATAGAGGACTCAAGAGACAGGTGAATTTAGAATATGGATTGAAGGCAGCAATAGTGCTCAGGTTTTGCTGAGGGACTAGATGTGAAATATACAAGAAAGAAGGGCTTAGGGCCAAGGTTGGAATCTTAGGATACTGCTCTCAGCAACTGCATTGGTAAGTGTTGTCCCTTAAAGACTGGGGAACAGCAAATTTTGGAGAGACATCCAGAATCCTATTTAGGACGTTAATTCTGAAATGCCTGTTAGAGAGCCAAGTAGAGACATCAAGAAGGCAACTGGAAAGATGTATATGGAGCACAGAAAGGTTGTGGTTGAATATACAAATCAGAGAGCACTCAGCCTTCCATCGTATCTGAAACCATGGGACTAGCTAAGGTTTCCTAGGGCAGGGAGTACAATTCACCCTTTTACTCGCTCATAATTCTCAAAAAGCTTATAAAAATTATGACTCTCACACAAATATAAAGTGAGTCTATCAAGAACTGTCTTTAGCTCCTTAGATTATGTGGGAACTAGTAAGATATTGACACAAGTTGTAAGGAGAATTTGAAGAACAGAGGCATATTTATAGCACGAATGCTTGCTAGAAGACGCAAATTGGTTCATATCTTATAGGGCAATGAAGTGTCACGTGTGCAGTCCTCCTTTCCATAGTGCAGAACTCAGTCACGTCTATGGGCAAGAACCATCTGCATGCCTCTCAGCTTTCTGCTTTTACCCTGTCCACAGAAAGGTAGTTAAAGGTGTTCATTCTGGTAGAATCACATCCTCCCCAGAGGGTCCTGTAGGCAATACCCAACACTTTGCTGAATGGACAGGCTTGCTCCTTTCCAAATCTGGGACAATTTTCTCTGATACTGTGATTCAATATTTATTGAGCATCCTACTAAGTGACAGGTACCGCTCTGTGCAATGGAAGTACATCTCTGAACCAAAAACACCGATTTCTGCTCTCTTGATGCTCACCTTCAAGTGAAGGCAGTAAACATAATAAAGAAAATCTATAGGATGTGGGAACTCCTAAGCATTATGGGAAAAATAAAAAGTGCAGCAGGTCAAAGGGGATCAGAAATAGCAGTGCTGGGGAGATGTAGTTTCAAATAGAAATGGTCAGGTCAAAGGCCAGTTAGCTCAGCAGGTCAGAGTGTAGTGCTGAAAATAGAAACAATCAGTGAAAACATCACTAAGAAATTGACATTTGGGGGCCGTGGCGGAGGGAAGGGGCAGCACCTGGCTGGCTCTGTCCGTCCGAAGAGCAGGGGACTCTTGATCTTGGGGTTGTGCGTTCGAACCCCATGTTGGATGTAGAGATGACTTAAATAAATAAATTAAAAGAAAGAGATTGACATCTGAGCAAACACTGGAGGGAGCTGAGAGTTAGCCTCGTGGACGTCGGAGAGAAGATTGTGTAAAATGGAAAAAGAGTTCGGAATTTTAAAAGAAGGTTGATTTTGTTTTTAATTAGTGAAGGGAAAAAAATGTAAGCAGTCAAATTTGAGTCATAGATTGAGTCAAAACAGTTTGTTTTCCTGCCTGCGACGCCTTCTTTCCAGTTCTAAGCAGACCGTGATGGTGTGGGAGCGAGATAAATGTTAAATCAGAAGAATGATTCTAACAGTCTTGATCTTTTCGCCCTTTCTGAGTGAAAATTGGCTCTTCTTTCTTACTGGAGAGGAGCCCCATCTGCCTTGCTATCCCACCCACAAAGAATTTGACTGCATGTGTGACAAATACTTAAAGGAAAAATTAAACTTTTAGTAGTAAATAGCAATTCAAAAATAGGTTTCTCGAAAGAGAATTTTCTAGTTAATGAAGTGCTGGCTGGAGTAGACTGGGAACTCCTGATCTGATTTCTAAAACCCCACTGTAGTAAATGTATAAAAATGAAGTTTTGATTCTCTGCTCTTTACTTAGGAGAGAAAGGGGGCTGGGATCATTTCCATTTTAATTCAAACCGTGTAAAGCAGAGTCTTAAGACTTGGGCAAAGATTTCTCAAAGTGCAATTTTCCTCTGTGACAAAAGATTTCTTCCTTTTCTCATCTTGTCAAACATAATCACTCACAGATAAAGTCAATTTGCTCTTTTGCCTCCGTGTTGGGCTCTTTCCTTTTGCCAGCTGACTAACGTTTTCTAGGGCAGGTTGGAATTAATCATTCAGCACCCTGAGATTTTTCAGGCCAGCCAGGGCCGAGGACTCACAACAGTAAAATCCACAGCTCGCCCTCTGACAAAAAGATCTCACACTTGGTGAGGAGTGAACCGCAGACCACCTTAGAAAGAACAATTTGGAAAACTCTACCTAACAGCCCAATTCCACGTCTCCAGATCTAGAAAATGTGTTCATTTGTCACCCTAACTAGAAGTCATTTGGTGCTAATTATTCTAGAACTGGTGGCCGTTTTCTGCTTCCCCAAGAGGCCTTAAGTGCCAGCACACTTCATTGTTTTATCTCTGAAGAACCCCACGTCTGCCGCCTCGCGTTTCTGTCCTGGCAGCTCTACTCCACCCAGCATCTCCCAGGGATCTGAAACGCCATGTTCTCTCCACCAGGGCGGTGTCTTCATTGGCCCCTTCCGCAGAGCCAGCTTTGGTCGGCCTGGGCTCCAGACCCCCTGCCGCTGGCCCTGCTCACCCGGACCAAAAAGCAGAATGTGGTCCCAGCACAGGGGAGCGGCAGGCTGGGAACAGGGCCCGGCTGGGGCACGAGAATAAATGTCAAGGGATATTTGCTGCAAAGAGGCTCCAGAAATAATGTAAAATTGTTCTGTCCTTTTAAAAATGGAAACTGCCTTGGCAGGGTGATAGATTATTTGCCTGGCTACATTTTCTCTCTGTCTCCGTCAAGGCTTGGAAAGTACTAGCACTTCTGTCTTTTCATGCGGAGCTCAGTGTAACTGGACCACATCTGATGGTTGCACGATGCAAATGAAGATTGAAAGTGTTGTTTCCTTTGATGTGCGTGACTAAATGCTCAAAGGGGATATTTTCTTTTCGATCCTCCGGTGGATAGAGCCTCTTTAAAAATACCTGTTGGCTCCCTCTTCCCGTTGGCAATTGAAGTAATTCCCCGCACTGGAGACGGGAGGTTGGGTATGGTGGTGATGAATGTCTTTCTCTGGGAAGAATCCCCCGCTCCGGTTTGTGATGATTGTGAAAGCTCAGGGGGGAATTAAGAGGCGTGAAAGGCACGTTAATGATGGGTGTCTGCAATGAGCCACTCGGGCTTGCCTGAGAAAGTCCAGAGAGCACATTTTGAGAGCGAAGTTGGAGAGATGAGATGAGTCATGGCCGGGCTTCGTGGTGACGCTAGCTCTTTCTGGCCCCAGTGGCATAAAGGCTCTGGGCAGCTGGGGGGGAAAGAGGAGGGGACTGCCGCTGGCCAGAGAGGCTGACCCACACGTTGGCCATTCAGTCTTCCCCACCAAGAGGGGAAGCCATCCTCAGCAGTCCCGGGAAGATCCTAGCCCTTCTCTGATTCTGGACACACACAAACACCTGCAAGGAAATTAATAGCTCAGAGTGTGGTCAGAGCCAGCCAGACTCCAGACTGGCCGAGCGGGGTGCTTTGAGCCGCTCTCATAATGAGACGAGGCGTGACCATAAGCACTCGGCTGCTTTGTCTTCCGCACCCATGTTCAGCAAGGCCATTGACAAGAGAAGCTTCTGTGTGAAAGCAAGAACAGACATTTGGATCCATCTATAAATCATGATCTGGGTCATTGAATTTACTTCGAATGGCACCTCTTTCCCCATTTCCCTGGTAGACGTTTGCAGTAGCTCACCTGGGGAGGAAACCGGAAGCATGGATCATTCTGGAGATGGGAGAGGATTTGGAAGCCCCGGGATGACAGGCTTGGCTGCAGCCCCTGCCGCGTGCCTCGTGCCCAGACTGGCCCAGGCATGGGACAGGTGCAATAAATAGCGAATGGATGAATGAATGCTCAGCCCAGCCTTATCCAAGGGAACCACATTGTTGGGGGGTGAGCGGTGAGTCAGAAATTCCCATGGAGAGGAATTAAAGACAGCCCCTAGGCGGGTCCTGGGCTAATCTGCCCAAGCAGCCATAGCAAAGTGCCACAGACTGGGGTAGCTGAAACAACAGAAATTTATTTTCTCACAGTTCTGGAGGCTAGAAGTCATGGAACACAGTGTCAGCGGGTTTGGTTCCTCCTGAGGCTTCTCTCTCTGGGTTGAAGATGGCCATCCTCCCCCCACATCCTCACGTGGTCTTTCCTCTGCACACCAGCATTCCTGGTGTCTCTCTCTCTTCGAATCCAAATTTCCTCTTCTTAGAAGGACGCCAATCATGTTCGACTCAGACCCATCCCAATGACCGCATTTTAACTTAACAACCTCCTCTAAGGCCCTGTCTCCAAATACAGCCACACTCTGGAGTACCGGTGGTGGGGTACGGCTTCAACATACAAATTTGGGGGGCACACGGTTCAGTCCATAACTAGTCCAGACTAGTCTCACACTGAAGCTCAGTACTTTGCGGCTTCTTTTTTTTTTTTTTTTTAAGATTTTATTTATTTGACAGAGAGAAACACAGCGAGAGAGGGAACACAAGCAGGGGGAGTGAGAGAGGGAGAAGCAGGCTTCCCGCCGAGCAGGGAGCCCGACGTGGGGCTCGATCCCGGGTCTCCAGGATCATGACCTGAGCCAAAAGCAGTTGCTTAACCAACTGAGCCACCCAGGCGTTCCATTTTGGGGCTTCTTAAAATAAAAGAGCCCTGGTCTCATTTTCTGCCATATTAGCTAGGGCTTTCATCCCACACTCAGCAAAACATGTTATACAAGTGTCCCTCCCGTGTAAAACCTGACGCACTTTGTTTTTTAGATTCTGGTTTTCTATCCTCTTTCCTCTGTATCCTGAGAGGCAGTGTGACATGTTTTCCGGTGCTGGTGCCCTCCCGGCTGTGCCCCCACAAACTGTTGCCTGGGCAGCTCATTCGACATTTGCTGAGAACCACCTCCCTCAGAAGGGGCTTCATCATCCCTGCCCTGCCTGCCTCACAAAGTCACTGTGACGACCTCACGATGTCCTGTTTATGTGTCCAACCGGGTACATGTGCCCGCCGAGGTGTAGAAAGTCTCACAATAAACAAAGTCCAACCTTCCAGAGCGTCGCTTTTAAGATATGATCATTATATTAAAATAAGCACAGATGTGGGCACCTGGGTGACTCAGTGGGTTAAAGCCTCTGCCTTCGGCTCAGGTCATGATCTCAGGGTCCTGGGATCGAGGTCCTCATCGGGCTCTCTGCTCAGCGGGGAGCCTGCTTCCTCCTCTCTCTCTGCCTGCCTCTCTGCCTGCTTGTGATCTCTCTCTCTCTCTGTCAAATAAATAAATAAAATCTTTTTTAAAAATTAAAAAAAGAAGCACAGATGCATTAGGAAGCCGAACAAAACATTGGCATAAAATGCAAATAAAACTGAAGATTTCCCATGTGTCCTTGCTGCAGCCCTATGTGTTTCTACCATCCCGGGCACTTGGGTATGAAGTGGAAGCAATGCTGGTGATGCCATGAAGATGTATGAGGCTGCTGTCCAGGTACTGATATGGAAAAATCGCCAAGATATATCACAAAGAGAAACAATTCAGGTGCAGAACAAGGTGTTACCATTTGTTTTAAAAAAAAAAAAACAATAAGGGGCGTGTGGGTATTTATAAATGTTCGTGAATGCCAAGCACACTTGGGAGTGATACAAGGGAACCCATAATAGGGGGTCACCTCCAAGATAGAGACCTGGGAAACGGGGGGAGACAGGGATGGGAAGGAGACCTCACACTGATACCTTTCTGTATTACCTGATTTTTAAAGATGTGTTTATGTGTGAGAGAGAGAGAGAGAAAGCATGAGTGGGGAGAGGGGCAGAGGGAGAGAAGCCTCAAAGAGACCCCCCACTGAGTGCAGAACCGGATGAGGCCTCATTCCCGCCACCCATGAGACCATCACTTGAGCTAAAACCAAGAGTTGGGCGCCTAACCGACCAAGCTGCCCAGGTGCCTCTACCTCGTTTGTTTAAATGTATGGAGTACCTATTTTTTTTTTTAAAGATTTTATTTATTTGACAGAGAGAAACACAGCCAGAGAGGGAACACAAGCAGGGGGAGGGAGAGAGGGAGAAGCAGACTTCCTGCCGAGCAGGGAGCCCAATGTGGGACTCGATCCCGGGTCTCCAGGATCATGACCTGAGCCGAAGGCAGTCGCCTAACCAACTGAGCCACCCAGGCGCCCCTGGAGTACCTATTTTTAAGAGGCATTGTTTTTAAAAGCTGCAATCCTGATTTTAAAATAACTTATTATCATTATTCAAATGATAATCGTATACATTACATGAAGTATAGAGTTACATGAACTATGTATGTTTTATAGACTATATGAGTTATATGGAGTATATAAGCATATGGACTATATGACTTATACAGACTATATGAGTTACATGGACTCTATAAGTTATAGGGACTATGTGACTATATGGAGTAAATGAATTATATGGGCTATATGAATTATATGGACTATATGAGTTATATGGAGTATGTAAGTATATGGAGCATGAGTTAAAATGACTATATGAGTATATGGACTATAAGTGTTGTATGGACTATATATGAGTTAAGTATATGAGTATATGGATTGTATGAGTATACGGACTATATGAGTTATATTCAGTATATGAGTTACACGGACTAAATGAGCATATGGGCTATCTGGGTTATATGGACTCTATGAGTTATATGCACTCTATGGGTTATACGGAGTATATGAGTATGTGGATTATATTAGTTGTATGGACTACATGAGTTATACGGATTATATGAGTTATGTGGAGTATATGAGTATATGGACTATGTGAGTTATATGGATTATATGAGTTTTACAGATTATATGAGTTTGTGGACTACAGGAGTTATATGAACTATATGAGTTTTATGGTATATATGAGTTATATGGAGTATATAAATAGGAGTATATGAATATATATGAGCTATACAGACTATATGAGTTATATGGACTATATGACTTATATGGAGTATAAGAGTACACGAGTTACATAGAATATATGGGGTACCTGAGCCTATAAAGTCACAGATGGAGTATGTGAATACACACAGCGAGAAACTTTAGGTGCAGCCCTGGGCAATGTTAACATTGATGAAGTGATTGGATTAGAGACTGAGGAAAAGGACAACCAGAGAAGCAGAAAAGAAGACCCAGAAAGTGTGGAGGAAATGAAGGAAGTGGGTTTTGAGAAGGAAGTGTCCATAAAATCAAATGCCACAGAAAAGTCAAGGTAGAACCATTTCCCATCTGCCAGGATGACTATCAACAAAAGAAAAAAAACAAAAGAAAGTTACAGGTGTTGGGAGGGTGTGGAGCAGCTGGAACACTTGTAGAAGGATGGTGGGGATGTAAAACGGTACAGCTGTGGAAACAATAGGGCAATTCTTCAAACAGTTAAACACAGAACGACCATGTGATCCAGCAATTCCAATCCCAGGTCTATACCCCAAAGATCTGAAAGCCGAGACTCAGATATTTGTATGAGTTATATTGAGTATATGAGTTACACAGACTAAATGAGTATATGGGTTATCTGGGTTGTAGCTACATTATTCACAGTAGCCGAAAGGTAAAGGCGACCCAAATGTGGGTAGATGGATCCACAAAGACGGTATTCACACAACAGAATGTTGCTCAGCTCAACAAAGGAATGAAATTCTGACCATGTCACAAAGGGGATGAACCTTGAAGACAATATGCTAAGTCACACATACCAGATAAAGGGTTAGTATCCAAAATCTATAAAGATCAAACTCAACACCCAAAACACAAATAACCCAATGAAGAAATGGGCAGAAGACATGAACAGGCATTTCTCCAAAGAAGACATCCAGATGGCCAACAGACACATGAAAAATGCTCATCACTCGGCATCAGGAAAATACAAATCAAAACCACAGTGAGATACCATCTCACACCGGTCAGAATGGCTAAAATTAACCAGTCAGGAAACAATAGGTGTTGGCGAGGATGTGGAGGAAGGTGAAACCTCCTACACTGTTGGTGGGAAGGCAAGCTGGTGCAGCCACTCTGGAAAACAATATGGAGGGTCTTCAAAAAGTTGAAAATAGAGCTACCCTATGACCCAGCAATCACACTACTGGGTATTTACCCTAAAGATACAAATGTAGGGATCTGAAGGGGGCACATGCACCCAAACATTTAGAACAGCAATGTCCACAATAGCCAAACTATGGAAAGTGCCTAGATGTCCATCAACAGATGAATGGAATACTATGCAGCCATCAAAAAACCGAAATCTTGTCATTTGCAATGACATGGATGGAACCTGAAGGTATTATGCTGAATGAAATAAGTCAACAGAGAAAGATAATTATCATGTGATCTCTCTGATATGAGGAATTTGAGAGACAGGGCCAGCGGTTGTGGGGGGAAAGGAGGGGAAAATGAAACAAGATGGGACCAGGGAGGGAGACAAACCATAAGAGACTCTAAATCTCAGGATACAGACTGAAGATTTCTGGAAGAGAGGGGGGTGGAAAGTATAGGGTGGTTAGGTGATGGACATTGGGGAGGGTATGTGCTATGGTATGTACTGTGAATTGTGTAAGACAGATGATTCACAGACTTGTACCCCTGAAATAAATAATACATTATAAGTTAACTTTAAAAATGGTTAAAAAAAAAAAGCTAAGTCACAAATAAACCAGTCACAAGACAACAAGTACTGTATGAATTCACTTACGTGAAGCGTCTAGAATAGTCACATTCACACAGATGGAAGTAGTGGGGGTGGCAGGGGGCTGGGGGAGATGACAGGGCATTAGTGTTTCATGGGGGCAGAGCTTCAGTTGGGCAGCATGAAAAAGATGAAAAAGTTCTGGAAGTGGACAGTGGAGAGCCATGTGAACTCACTTCCTGCCGCTGAACGGTGTGGTTAAATGGTAGGTCTTATATTGAGTAGATCTGACTACCACTACCAAAACATCAAGTTAAAGGACAGATGTGAAACCAGCCTGGAATCACCAAGGATTCTGATGAAGGCAAAAGGGCAGAAGCCAAATGAGAGTGGGTGTGGGTAGGGCAAGACTGAAGGGCATAAGGACGCAAAAGCTCTGACAAGGTGCCTCTAGAAGGTGGGAGAAAGGTGGGGTGGCACCTTTCTCCCACCTTCTAGAGGAGTGGAGAACACACTCCCAGCCATCCCTGGACTTTTCTGCTCCCTTAGATGGGCCTGGGCTCTAGAATCATTGCTAGTCTGGGGTACGAAGAGAAGGCACCCTATGTCCACTCCAAGGGACCCTCCAGCTTCTTCCAAGCCACCCTGCTCCTCCCTTTCTCTTCTGTTGTGAACATTCTTCCATTTTCTTATGGGTTTAGGCCTTCAGAAACAAAGGCCAGCATCTTGCAGCTACCCCCAAATCTGCCCGTCCCAGAGCTTGTCGGAGGCAATGAAATGCAGAGCCAGCTACCTTCCTGAAGTAGGGGAAGGAAAACAAGAAAATACAGAGAGGGAGAAACCACCAGAGGACATGATCTAGTGTACAGGCTTCCTAGGTTCTGAGAGCCCATGTGCAGCTTCTTGGTCGCTGAAATCAATGAGGTGAGTGTGTTTTCTACCAGCTCCCCTTCACAGATCTTACCTTCTCTCCTCCTCTCCTCTCCTGCGTGGTCCTCTCCATGCCTTCATGCCATACTCCACCTCCCCTTACACTTGACATCAGAGTTCATTGAACACATTGTTTATTAGCATCTGCTACATGGCAGACCCTTAAGCAAAACAGAAGGGCATTCCTGCTTGTGGATTTTAACATTCTTGCAGTGGAGGATGGATAATAAAGTTTAAAAGTTAAGTGTGTATGTGAGATAGCGGTAACATCTATAGGGGGAGGGGGAAAGTCCAGAAATGGGAAAAAGAGGGAGCAAGAATGAAGAACAGAATTGCAATTTCCAAAAGGGCAATCAGGAAAAGCAAGCCTTGGGTGCTACCTGAGCAAGAATCGAAGCCAGTATGGGAGAGCCCTGTGGGTCTCTGGGGAAGCACATTCCAGGCAGGAGGGAGAGTCAGTGCAAAGGTCCTGAGGCAAACACTTCCCTCGTGGATTGGAGAAAGAACCTGAGGGTAAACTACTGTATCTGAGTGAGCACCAGGAGAGCACAGTGGGAGATGTGCTCAGAGTTTAAAAAAATGAACAATCAGATTGGTGATGGGGCTCTGCTAACAACATAAAGACTTAGGTTCTCATTCCAAGTGCAAGGGGAAGCCATCAGAGGGGATAGGAGTGCTGTGGCATGACGGTAGAACTGAGTCACCTACAGTATGGAGAACAGACAGTTGGGGTTGGGTAGCAAGAGTGAAAAAGCAGGAAGACCTATTACAAAGCAACTGCACAATCATGCCAGAGGTAATGGTGGGTTGCACCAGAGTGAGATCTGTCGGAATGAGGAGGAGTCAGGCTCTGGATCAATTCTGAAGGCACAGCAGTCAGGATCTGCGGGCAGAATGCCTGTGGAAAGCAAGAGGAAGGAGAGT
This sequence comes from Spilogale gracilis, assembly GCA_004023965.1. Taxonomy (NCBI): domain Eukaryota; kingdom Metazoa; phylum Chordata; class Mammalia; order Carnivora; family Mephitidae; genus Spilogale; species Spilogale gracilis. Next base: position 51,388 of record PITA01011741.1, on the reverse strand, counting down.
CAAGAAGGATTCCAAGAAGCGCAAGTATTTTTGTGGGGGAGGATTAAGCTCACCACTGGATGGCTGCCTCATCCTCTGGTCCACTCCTCTCCCTGGGTGACCTAGCTCCTTCCCAGCACCATCGCACCGGCTCCACCCAGGAGAGGTGAACTTGGAGTTTCTCTACTATGTCACAAAGCCCAGAATCCTGAGTTTACTTCCCACCTATTTTGCCACCCAAACGAACCTGTTACAAATGTTAATAATTTAAGAATAAAATGTCAATAATTAGGAATAAAATGTTAACAATTTCGTAGCCTGTCCCTTTTCTTCGAGAACCAGAATGCCGCCAGGACAGAGCCCTATCATTTCTTGATTATCAGAGCCAACGTTGATGTGGCTTACGTGTCAGGAGAGTAAGGGATTGATTTCAGTTTTTCTTTGTTAAATGTGGACAGTTCTGTAAATACCTGTCTACCTTCAGAATGTTGCGAAGTCAGATGTGTCAGAAGTGGGGGTGTCCCTCGATGAGTACTGCGCCCACCCTTTTCTGTTGGGACACGCCACTAGATCGGTGGTCCTCAAGGTGGGGGTCCCTGGACTAGCTGCATTCAGCATTTTCTGGGAAATTGTGAGAAATGCAGATGCTGGGGTGCTATTCCAGACCCACGGGGTCAGAAAGCCCTAGAGAAGAGGAGACCAGCGCTCTTGTCTTAACAAATGCCCCCCACCCAGTGATTCTGATGAGCACTGACCCTAAGGCTCTGTGAGGCGCTGTCCAAAAGATCAGCAATGCTCCACCCACACCCCACCTGCCTTCAGGAGGGGTAGACACTGGAAAGTTGGAGTAGGAAGGGACATTTCTTTATGCCTGTATCTTCTAGGTTCCCTCTCTGGAGTTTTCTTTATTTATAGATTGTCTCTGCTCATTTAAGACGCACGTAGGTAAGCCTCGGGGACCACATCCAGGCATTTTGTCGTGGGCACTCAACTACTTACGCACATACATGTCCAGTGGCTCTGGCACACCTCACAGAACCAGATGACTTGTACCCTTTCCCACAGTAAGAATGGCAATATTGAGACCTTTTCCCCCTGTGCCAGTTACAAAGTTTCTCTGCAGAGGAAAACAGCGGTACAAAAGCCAAGTGGTGTTGTTTGTTAAACATGAGGCTCGCTTTCTCAATGTTTGTGTGATGGGGATAAAACCAACTGTTCTTTTGGCCAGCATCTTCCCATGTGTCGTTCTTTCTAAACAGGGTAGGGGGGAAACCCTGCTAAGCTAGCCTACCTTACCGTTTGAAATGCAGTTACGAACCCAGTCCTTTTTCTTTGTTGTAATAAAAGTTTGGATCTTTGCAACTTTCCAGCTATACACCCAGTCAAGCTGACCGAATATGGGTTCAAATCCACAGGGAATTCCCTATCCCTTCTTACAGCCCCACAGCCCGGTGGCCCATCCATCTACCATGACTGTCTTGCCATTCACTGATACATTCTCGGGTTTTCAAGGGAAACAGTCATGCCAGGAATTGCAGATGAGCCATTGGTGCTGAGTCAGCATTGATCTGGCATATAATATTTGTCTTATCAGCCTGATGAGACAAGTCACCAGACTGTTTCCTACCTTCCAGAGCTGGAGATCCTACGTGGGAAAGAGAGTCTGCCTGACCCAGTGCACACAGACAGTCCGTGTCAAAGGCAAGGAGAAAATTCCCTCATGTCCCATGCCATTCCCTGGAGACTACTTCCTCCGAGTTAAAAATTCCCGAGGCTCCGGGAAGAGGGAGGGAAGACCTCTATTAGAACCCCCCCTCATCAAGGGGCAAGCTGAGGCTGCACCTGGACACAGAGTGGGGAAGGGGGGCTTGAGCCCAGATAAAAAGGAGACTCTGCCCACGCCGACGGGCAATGTCCATGAGCCCCCCCCAGAACCCAGAATGATGATCTTCAGCTGGACCCAACACCGCCCCTCCCAGCATGTCCCCAGCAGTGAGCTGTATGGGCGCCCAAGGGCTGACCCAGGATGAGGGCACGGCAAGAGAAATGCTCCGCCACAGCCCCCCCACCGGCACGTGCAGGACCTGGCAGCACGCCCCTCCTCAGTCTGCACCCAGGACTCCCCAAAGACACAATGAAATCCTACAGAGGATTATTGAACAAGACAGGCTGGAGCCAGTACCCAGCACAATTCTTCGAATCATCTCATAGTTAGCAGTAAATGTGCAAGACGGGAAAGGAAATGGAGAGAAAATTCAAGAGAGCTTGCTTCCAGACTCTTGCATCAGCATGGTAGGCGGAGAGAGGTCCTGAGCTTCCTTCGCTGTTCCCAGCCCTGCTTTGCCATTTGACAATGTCTGCGAAGGGCGCTTGACCAATGGCCTGCCTCAGTCCAAGCAACATGGGGCCACCGGGCAAGTCACGTGGCTTCTGTGAGCTTCGGTTTCCTAGTCCAAAAACGTGCGTGATGCCTACTGTGGCATCCCATGAGCTATAAGTTTCAGAGAATACCTTAAAAAGTTCTTTTGAAAATACAAGATACTTCATAAAAACAGAAGATACATGGTTGCCACTTGCTCTCTACTGTTTACAGATCTCCTGTAGGTGGCTGTCCGGCCACTCCTCCTCATTCCAACCCCCGTTCAAAGTTGTAGAAATTTAGGAAGCAAGCCCTAAGACTCAAATGGAGACTTTCAGACACATTTCGTTTATTTATTTTGTCACTGTTATTTCCTATTGGCATTTACAAACCCCACTTAGCCCACCATGCTGAACTAAGAGAACCAGCCCGCCTTCCTTCTGGGTTTGGACCGCAAAGAGGGGGCACTGACTCATTTATGGTGACCTCTGCGTGAAGGGTAGTCTGAACTAGAGTCAGTGATACACTCATGATTCATGAGGAGAAATGCTTTTCACAAATTCCAAATACTCAGCTCCAATCTTTCAGCTGTTCTTTGTTCATTTGCTGGCCTCCCAGAAACTCCAAGGATTCTGCAGGCCATTAGAATTAGGGAAGGAGCTCCAACCTGCCCTCCAGAGAGGGAGATTGAAGGGTAACTGTATTAGGGTTCTCCAGAGAAACAGGACCAGCAGGAGATAGGAAGAGAGAGACAGAAGAGGATGGGGAGAGAGAAAGAGAGAAAGGGTGTGTGTGTGTGTAAGAGAAAGAGAGAGACAGAGACAGAGACAGAGAGAGAAAGGGAGAGACATTCACTATGGGAATTGGCTCAAGTGATCATGGAAACTGAGAAGTCCCATGATCTGCTGCCTGCAAGCCAGTGACCCCGGAAAGCCAGGGGTGTAATCCAGGCTGAGCTCAAAGGCCTGCGAACCAGTCATCAGATGATTTAAATCCCAGCCAGTGCAAGGAATGGAAAAGATGAATAAGATGTCCCAACTGAAGCAGGCAAACAGGAAGTCAAAAGGGGCAAATTCCTCCTTCTTCTGTCTTTGATTCTATTCCGGCCCTCCATGGACGATGGCGCCGACCCACACTGGGAAGTGAACCTACATTGCTGAGTCTGCCTATTCAAATGCTCTTGTCTCTCAGAAATACCTGTTCCCCAAACACACAACCAGAAATAAATTTAATCTGGGCATCCCCCAACCCAGACCAGTAGACACATACAATTAACCATTGAAGTAACCAAATATTGCTTATGTGTATTCCAAGAGATGTCACACTAAGCGCTGGGTAGGACAAAGGAGAGATCATCTCCCTGGGAGGACATCAAGGCATCTTTACAGGAGAGGGGTGACCAAGACCAGCCGTGAAGGCCAGAAGGGCATCACCATCCCAGAGCATCGTGATTGCTTTCAGAACATTTGCCCCTCTCCATATACATTCAGTGACCCCACAAATATCTATATTTCTGTAGCAGCCCAGGCCCTGATGATATGGTTGGAGAGGACACAGACAGTGTCCTGCCCTTACAGAGCAGGAGATGAACAACCAGAAAGAAAACAAACCAGGGTGTGTGCAATGTGACAGGTGTTCTGAAATCGGCAAAGCAGGGACATGGGACAGGGAGTGCCTCAGCTAGGGTACGGGACCATGGGTGAGGACGCTATTCTGGCTGCAGTTGTGGCTCTCCGGAGGAAATGCAAAGCGGCACAAGAACAGCCTTTTCGGTGGCCCTGGGGATAGAATGAACTCAGTCTAAGCGATAGGAACACCAGACAGGGAAGGAAAGAGCTGGAACTCAAGGGTGCTTGTTGGCTCCCTGATGAGGGGTTGGATTCTCTTGTAAATGTAATAGAAGCCCATTCGCAGGATTTTCAGGAGAGAAAATCTTATGAGCTAAATTTTGGGGAGCCAAGACTTTGTCTCTCAATGGTTTCCAACCATTTATTGAACTGAATAGAATTTCATCTCTTCTCCCAATATTAGCCAAAGGACCTTGACCAAATTCCTTCGCCAACAACCATCCTGCAGAATCTTTGCACTTAAGAGGCTTGAGGCCAGCACGGGTTATATGAAACCCTGGGTTGCCTCTCTGCCTCTCTATAACAGGAAGGTGGTGGGTGATGGCTGGGGTGATTTCCGGTTCCATGAGTTGCATGCATGAGCTTGTGACCTCAAAAGACTGAAACGGTCATAGAGTTACCCAAGCTTCCCCCAGTGCTCAGTTCCAATTGGATTACAACTGCTGATTTTCCTCTGGAGTGACACAGACCCCTCCCTCGACTCTCTGCCACAAAGGGAAAATTAACAGTAACATAAAAAGTTAAGAAGGTGAAAGAACATCATCACTCTTGTCAACAATAAAATCTGTGGCTCATACTCAGTTGTGAAGACAGGCACATCTATTATTTATAGAATACAGATTGTTAAATATTAAATACTTGAACCTAGGACAGTGTGAGGGCAAAACCAGGAGTGTGAACTTGTCAAAATTGTAAAAATGGTAACTCTTTGCCAGGGTGGAGTGCACCTACATTTATAACTGCTTTTATTGCCCCATGAAGTAAGGGGGTGAAGCTACGTCGTGTCCATTCCAAGTTCTAAGTGACAGGCATTATCCTTGGGATGGGGTTTAAGTCAGCATCAGAAACAGCTACTAGACCACCTGCCTAGAACTTTTAACGATTTTGGCTGAGAAGGTGGCAAAAGATAACGTCTTCTTGCTTATTTACCAGATAAGGGATTGGCAGACAAGTACAACATTTTATGAGTTGGCATTTTTTCTTATGTCACTTGCAAATCTGATCTAACATTCGCCCAAAGGTTTGCATTGATGAAGGCAAAAAATACTTCTTAAAAATCTTAAAAGTCGCACGTGATGTCAAGCATCTTCCTTTTTATATGATTTTGACATTCTTCAATTTATCCTATTTTCTCTCTGGCCTGAATTTTTCATGCAAATTTTAAAACTTGAATCACTGCCACGTGCTTTATAATATGACGTGAGATATCGTGAGATCTGTCACAATCTGAGCATCCACTCAGCTTAGCCCTAATGCTCATAGGTGTAAAAGCTTGATTTCTTGATTTACTGCTTGTAATAAAATGATTTTTCTGTCTTCTTACAAAGAACATTTGCACATCTAGTTTGTTTTTCCTTGTAAAAAAATGTGTTTGAAGTAACCAAATAATTTCCAGTGAAGCATCTGATTAAAATACAAATTCTGGGAGCGCCTGGGTGGCTCAGTTGGTTAAGCGACTGCCTTCGGCTCAGGTGATGATCCTGGAGACCCGGGATCGAGTTCCACATCGGGCTCCCTGCTCAGCGGGAAGCCTGCTTCTCCCTCTCTGGCTCCCCCTGCTTGTGTTCCCTCTCTGGCTGTGTTTCTCTCTATCAAATAAATAAAATCTTTAAAAAAAATATACAAATTCTGCCCCTGAAGTAGGCAGTCTTATGTTTAATAAGTACTCAACAAGGATCATGCATTAAATTATCTTCCTCAAAAACTTGCTGATAGACTTATCAATATTTGGCTTAATTTTAATGTTAAAGAAGCAAATCCTTAATATTTCCAGTTTAGGAGGACAGGAAACCTATGACTTAATTGTATAACAATTTTAACCTTGATTATCCCTTTTTCTGATTGAACGCTATACAATGATATTAAATTCAAAAATTAATCTAGCCTGCAGGATGGGTAATTAGTCAAAAGCAGGGAAAAGTCACAAGAAATTAACAATGAAATCAATTCCTTGATTTTGTGTCACACCTCTTTCTCCTGGGCATTCTGAGGCAGATTTTCAATGTAAGCGTATTTCCTTCTTCTAAATTCTGCTGAAGTTTTATTATAAGAAAGATCTAGACTTTTCCTTTTAGAGATGGGAAAACCAAGTGAAAGCAAAGTTCCATGGTGACCGGAAGAAAAATCAGAAGAAATTATTTAGAGAGGGTTTAAGTAGGAAGGAGGGAAGAGCCGGAGATTGGAGGAGCTGACATTATGGGCAAAGAGCAGAAGGTCCAAGTGCTTTGGTCTGGAGCAGAAAACTGCTTTCAAAAGCTGCTGGGAATCCCATGAGCTACTATCTAGGTCGGAGCTAGAAAGTAGGGAGCTCCAGGAGGAAATCTCCAGTGAAAATACATGGAATAAGGGGAGCTTGAAAAGGAATTGAGAATAGGATTAAGGCAAGTCACACAAAAGAAAGAGAGAAAGAGAAAGAAGAAAGAAAGAAAGAAAGAAAGAAAGAAAGAAAGAAAGAAAGAAAGAAAGAAGAGAGAGAAGGAAGGAAGGAAGGAGAGAGAAGGAAGGAAGGAAGGAGAGAGAAGGAAAGAGGGAGGGAGGAAGAAAGAAAGAAGGGGAAAAAGAAAACAAAACAAAAACCTAGATATTCTAGATTGAGAAAACAGAAGCAAAACTATTCACAAAAGATATGCTTTTATATATAGGAGATCCTAAGGCTTACACACACACACACACACACTCACACACTGTTAGAACCAATAAACAAAATCAACAAGGCTGTAGGATATACAATCAATATATAAAAATCAATTATATTTTCTTACACTAACAACAGTCTGAAAATGAAATTAAGAAAACAATTCACTTACAACTGTATCAGAAACCAAAAGCCACAAAATATTATTGAAAGAGATTAAGAAAGACTTATATTAGTGGGATCCATGCTTATGGGCTGAAAGAATTAACATCTTTCAGAGGACAGCTCTTCAAACTGGCTCACAGGTTCAACATAATCCCCCAGACACCTAACTGTGAGAGCTGAGACTATAAAAATCTTGGAAGAAAACATAGGAGTGAGTCTTCATGACCTTGGATTAGGCAATGATTTCTTAGATATAATACTGAAAGCATGAACAACAAAAGAAAAAATAGATGCATTGGTCTCAATCAAAATTTAAAATATTTGTGATTCAAAGGACACCATCGAGAAAGTGAAAAGACAACCTATAAAATGGTAAAAAAAATTTTTTTTTTTGCAAATCATTTATCTGATAAGGATCTAGTACCCAAAATAAGTAAGGAATTCTGACACTCCAGCAATAAACAAGCAATCCAATTTAAAAAGACAAAAGAGGGCGCCTGGGTGGCTCCGTTGGTTGGGTGACTGCCTTCGGCTCAGGTCATGATCCCGGAGACCCGGGATCGAGCCCCACATCGGGCTCCCTGCTCCGTGGGAAGCCTGCTTCTCCCTCTCTCACTCCCCCTGCTTGTGTTCCCTCTCTGGCTGTGTTTCTCTCTGTCAAATAAATAAAATCTTTAAAAAAATAATAAAAATAAAAATAAAAAGACAAAAGACCTGCCTAGATGCTTCTCCAAAGAAGATCTATATTAGAATGGCCAGTAAGCTCATGAAAAGATGCTCAAAATCATTAGTAATTAGGGAAAATGCAAGTCAAAACCAGAGCCACAAACCAGTTCACATCCACTAGGAGGACCATGAGAGTATAGATAAACAACTACCTTGGATTGGTGAGGATGTGGAGAGATGAGCTGTTGCTGGGGGTTGGGAGGAGGATGATGGAGATGGGGTTTCTCAGTGGGGGGCAAAATGCAATGAATGCACTGGCGTTAGACGCGGGAGTATGACTTGGAACACACTAAGGAACCACTGAATTATATGTTTGAATTTTAAGGGATGAATTTTAAGGGATGTGCATGCTAGCTTAAGAAAACAGCTAGAAACATAAAAGACAGAAGAAGACAAAGGGGAAAGGATGGAATTAGGTGAGCTAAACCTTGTCTTTCTAGTTATGAGCCAAAAGGTAAGTGCCCCAAATTGACAAAGCCAACGTTAGTGGTATAATCCTAGAGCAGCCCTCCCCCTCCACCCCCCATCCCCCACCCCAAGGGAAACTGCGGAAGAATTAAAACAAGGAACAGGTAAAATCACTCTGGTGGGAGGGCTGGGAGGTGTCAGGGAAGAAAGTTGCTTTTCAACATTATCTCTTTTCTACGTATTTGTTGCTGTACGTGCGTGTGTGTGTGTGTGTGTGTGTTATTTTGACATAACGGGAGGAAAAAAATCTTAAACATGCAAACATATTTTCAAAGCTCCTAAAGCTCAAGGCCAGCGAAAGGGAAGCTTTGAAACGTACTCATGGGACACAGAGATGGAGTTTCTGGACCAAGCTCCTTCCAGGAAACCATCCTCGTGCTGAAATCTTGTCTCAGCTGCAAGCTTGCTGCCCCGGTGCCCCTCGCTTTTATCTCCTGCTGCGGCCAGATGATCCTATCTGGACTCCAGCAAGGGTAATGACTGACACAGACTTTTCCCAATCAGCTGAGAGATCAGAGGATGACAGTCAAAAAAGGAACAGTGAAAAGACTTCACTGTAAAATCAATTAACTGTCACGCATCAAAATCGCCACAAGATTGGAAGGAGACCGTGGTTATGGTTTCAGCAGCCAGGACTCAACCTTTGTGTACCTCATGAACAGCCCCCCAAGAAATGCCAAGAAATCGGGGGTTCACACTGTCACCAGTGGTCTGACTCCAATTCTAAATCACTCTTCTTCTGGGTCAGATCTGTTGTTTAGCCTGCACACAGCTCGGAGAGCTCTCCATTTGATCCAACACTCACAAAAAGAAAGAAAAAAAAAAAAACCACAACGGTGTGTAAGGTAATTTTGTCCCAGATCTTTCCCTCCAAGTCATGAACATAATAGATTTGACTTTTTACATCGTGTGCCCCCCTAAGAAGCATAAAAGAAAGGTTACACTGGCAGGCAGCTAGAAAAGAGTTTAATTAATCCCAAAGTGTGCGCTTCATTTGGAAAGTGCATCACAAAAGAATCCTGTGTTTACTGAACTAGATCCTTAGGGCCATTATCCCTCCACCAATGGTGAGATTTTTCGGAGGGAGCCTTGTCCCTTGTGGTCTGGAAGGTACTGCCATTAAAAATAAGATCCACACAGGGTACCAGAATTGAAGATGCAGGCACTTTCCCCTTGGCAGAGGTAATTGACGTCTTGGCATTTGTGGAAAGATCTAAACCCTAATCCTGTAGACTTTGATGGGGCCAGGGCAGCTTTCCGCAGACCATGCCCACAGAGGAACCGAAGGTCGGTCTGTGCTCGCTCTGTACCCTCCTCGTTGGCTATCCCTTCTTTGAAGGCAAAGCTGCCCTGTTTTAGCAAACGTGTGCTAGGGCTAATCAGAAACTACCGGTTTAAAACAAAAAAATGCAGTTGTGCTTTAATTTAGCATTACTCTTATTACGGGAGTGATTGATTTAAACGCTTAGGACTCTAGACGTGGATGAACCTTGAAAATATTATGCTCCCTGGAGTGTGCCCATCACAGGAGGACAAATGCTCTGTGATTCTTGTCTGTGAGGTCCTGGGGGACTCAAGACTCACAGAGATAGAGGGAAGAAGAGTGGGAGCCAGGGGCTGGGGGATGGGGATGGGGAGGGAGCATTTCGGGAGGACTGAGTTTCCCTTGGGAAAGAAAGTTCTGGAGGCGGAGGGTGGTGATGGAGGGACAACACTGGGAATATACTTAATGCTAACAAACTATATACATTTAAAATGCTTAAAATGGTATTTTCTGTTATATATATATTTACTGCAGTATTTTGAAATATATTTGTTTAAAGTTGGGGCTCATTCTGTTAAAAACTAACATAGCGTGCGCTTTGTGCTGATCCCAGCAGCGACTCCAAAGCCAGGGCAGGGGAGCCTCGGTGGGCATCAGAGGGCAGACCCAAACTCCTCCGGAGACCGGGGGGGAGGAAATTTGCCCTGCTCATGAGTAATGACTGTGGTTTTCTGGCAAACATTAAGGAGGAAGGAACTAAAAATACTTCTCGGACACCCTGCCAAAACCCCACAGTGCTCAGAACGTACCAGGCCAACATGTAGCAGCACTTTCAGAGTGAGAGGGATCGGACTAGATGCCAAGGTCAAAGTCATTGCACACCTTTTCCTCGGCTCTTGAGAGGCTGGGGCACCGAAGGAAGGGCCAGGAGCCCAGCACTGCCCCAGCCAGCCGACCAGAACCACTGCCCAAGAGAGAGGAGGCACAGGGCCGGCAGGGCCTCCAAGCTGGCCGGCCACAGCCCCCACTCCCACCCAGCTGCGGGGCTCGCCGAGCCTGCCAGGCGGTGCCTTTGCTGCCTGCCAACTCCCAGAAGCTAAGACAGAAAGAGCCACATAGACATTTCCCCGATGCTTCCTCCGAGCTGCTGGAGTCAAAGCCGCACCTGCAAGAGGGGGGTAGGCGAGAGGGAGATACAGGTGTGTGAGCAGGCAGCCCAGATGGGGGTCTGGCCCTCGACACCCGTGCCTCTCAAACACCCGTGTACGTGTTTGCCGGGGGCGCTGGTTAAAACGCAGTGTCTGATTCAGCAGGTCTGAGTAGGGCCAGAGATTCTGATTTCTAACAAGCGCCCAGGTGTCCCGATGCCGCTGGCCCGGGGACCAAGAGTACAAGAAAAGCCCCCTGGCACAGGGAGCAAACGGGTAGAAGCGCGGCTAAGAGCGGCGGGCTACTCAGGGGCGGCGAGTCTGGAAGGTGAACATTTTCTGAATCCCGACCATGCCCATGTACGTTGGCACAGGAGCCGAAGGCCTGCGATTTTTGTTTCTGCCACATGTGAGAATTTCACTCAGTCTACATGCTGTCCAAGATCCTGTGGGTTTGAGGGGTACAGGCACCCACTAACCACTAGGGGAAGTGCGTCCCTGCAGGGAGAATACACACTGATCCAAATGGGTCATCCAGGAATGGTGACACAGGGGTTCAAGCCCCAGATGTTACTAACTGATGACCACAGAATACCACTTCCAAGGATTTCAACGGCCAGAGGTCAGACCATCCTGGGGGAAGGAGATCCTCAAGGCGAAGACTTTTGAGTCACTGATGAAGCACAAAGGGGACATTCGTCCTCAAGATCCTAGCCAGCACCATGCACTTCCCCTTAGCTAAGGATTAAAGTCCATTTTTTTAAAGTCTCTATACCTCCACAGTAATTTCACAAAGAAATGCCATGTTAGCGGTGGGGAGGAAGATGTGTAAAATGGATGATGTCCAGCCTGAGATTCAGGCAGATGCAAAATGGGGCAGACACCGAACTGAGCCTCCCAGGAAGGACTTGCTTGTGGAGATCATGATCCCAGCCCTAACTCCCCACCGGGATCTCACGAGGCTCCCAGATTACCAAACCTGGACCCGGGCCAGGGCATAATGGATCATAACTATGGAGTAAGTTATTCAAATTATGATCATTTCAGGAGCCATTTTTATGAGAAAATAAATTTTAAATAATAGCGTTTTAAACTTTTTATGGTTACATTCGTCATGTGACCTAAGACGAGGTATATTTTTGCACTAAAATGGGACGCATTAATTATCTCCAAAATAACACTCACTCAGTAACTATATCAGCAGGATGAAAGGACAGGTTGATCCAGACAGCCATTCCTTCTATCTGAGAGTCCTGAGTCCACACGCGTGTGTGCACACGCAAGGGTCCCTAGGTCCAAGGCAGGTCACTGGAGGGCAGAGGAAGATGGCACACAGGGTGGTGGATTTAATGGGGATCCAGGAAACCTAGTAGTGTGCGTGTACGTGTGTGCGTGCACGTGCGTGTGCGCATGTGTGTGCGTGCGTGTGCGTGTGTGTGCTTTGCTTGCTTATTTAGCAGTTAAACCATTAGTTTGACTTTGGCCATATGCTCCCCCAAATTCCTAGAAATGGAAAAGAAATTTCTATCAGCAGTGATTCTCCACCTTTCTCTCCATATTCCGGTGGGAGCCCAGAGGGTCTGAAACTACCTACGGCCTGTGCAGGTTATTTGGAGTCTGGCAGACAGTGGGTTGTGTGAACAAGGGGTTTCCTGGCAGGAAGACCAGGGACTGCACATAGAGGGTCACACAGTAGCGACGGTCCCTGGAAAGAAGGACGGGAGGCTTATAAATAATAGAAAGAATGTTTCGTATGGTGCTTTACAGTTACAACTCCTTTTCCATATGTTGTATCACCTGCCTGAGATTGCCTACGTAGCTCGAGGGGCAGGGGCCGGACGGAAACGCAGACCTCCATTTCAAAATTCTTAGGAATTTCAAGGCAACAACCGCAGAGCACTAAGCCAAGCGCAGGACCCCGTGTGAACGCCCGCTCAGCCACCTGTGAAAGTGGTCCAGCTCCCACCGAGATTCAGAATTAACTGTTTGAGGCATCTGTACGACCCATTATCTCCCGCGTGACGCCCCCCGACCGCCCCTCCATCTCCTACCCCTCATCCTTCCACCCTGTGCTTTCAGCAGCAAAGTAAAAACACGCAAGGCAAATGGGCTTCGGCAGCAACGAAACGTATCGGATCCCACGGTTGAAAGCCGAGAGAAGGCTTGGGCTTTGGTATTTACCTAATCCGCGGCCTCTGGCTCAGTTTCCCCACCTTGCTCTGGGTTCTGCCCTCTTGAGCCATGACCCCACCCTCAGGGTGGAAGCGAGAGCGGCTGCAGCTCTGGCCCCACCCAACCTTGGAGCCTCCAAGAATCCAAGGACCGGGGAGGTAAAATTACCTTGATTGGCTTCAGCAGCCCCTCCCCCACCCAGCTGAGGTTCAGCCTCCGAATCACGCTGAGGCTGCACAAAGCCGGGTGTCCTAGAGCCAAATCCACGTGACTGCAGCCGTGCAGGCTCCCATCGCTGGGTGAAAGCTGTCATGAGCCACCATGTTTTCCAGCCTGTGACACTGACCTCTAGCCGTATTTGTGTGGGACAAGGGAACCTTCCCCTGAGGACCAACCATCCGTTGGTTATGGATTGCCCTGTATAGAAACAGGTTGGACCAGATCGTTGCTCTTGGCCTTTGAAGGAAGCAAAGAGAGCAAAAGAGAAGGGGGACTACTTAATGTTCAAAATTGCAGTTTAAATATCACAACATAAAAAGAAGTCAGAGAGGCCACCACAGGTCTGGTGCAAGTGAGATCCCGAGCAGGAAGTGGGGACAGCAGAAGCCAAAGAATAGAGATGTTGAGTGAAAGGCGAGAAGCAGGAGAGTGAGGAAGGGAGGCGGGGAGCAGGCAGCCCTAATGATGGGCAGAGTGAAACCCTCCAACTCCTGCTTCCCAAGGCCGGAGGGCAGCCATGCCTCCAGAGAAGCTCTCTTGCTATCCTCCCAGGGGGGTTTCTCACAACCAGAGGAGCCTGGTCTCTAACCAGGGATCTTAGATTTAACTGCACTTTTCAGCTAAGAGGAGAAACATACAAGAAAAGAACCCTTCATTCACTCAACACATACTCAGAACTCGGAGCCCATCAGCTCTGCCAGGATTTGGGGATGCGGAGATGGGGGGGGGTGCCTTCTCAAGGACCTTAGTGTGTAGCCATGGGGGAGGGGAGGAAGCAGACCAGGAAACAAGGAATTATGCTGGGGTCTGATGCGCATGACAGGGAGAGGAAGGAAATGATTAAAAGGTCCCCAAACTCCACCGTCTCCGAGGGAAGTGTCCCCAACACTTCAACCACGTTCAGAATGTACGCTCTGAGTGAGGATGAGATGCAAATGTCGGATAATAAGCAAGCATATGGCCAAATTCTTCAGTTCCCCTCCCCACTGTTTCCTCTGGATCTGTAATCCTTCCACTTCTATGAAAAAGAATTAAAAACAAACAAATAACCAAGGTTTATCCTGAGAGCTATGCACAGATCAGTCCTTCCAGTTACTGAGAACTCTGATAACCAAAACCATATCCATGGTAACTGATCAGAAACATAGGAAATCTATGGCATAGGCAGCTCCAATGAAACACAGTAGTCTGATGGATGATACTGACTTAGGAATCTAGTTGTGGAATTCTAAGAGCAAAAGCAGAGGAGAGGGAAGGAAGAGGGGTCACATCTCAACAGAACATCCATCTGTATCAGAACAAACAACCTTACCATGACTCCAGGAGACTTGCCTTTCTCTCTGAAAATACCCAGGGATCTGAGACTCAAGAGTTGGGTGTGTTGGCAGGTTAGGGGGCGGGAGGCGGGGAACCAGGAAAAACTTGCGTATTTCCACGGGGAAGATTGAGCCACATGTTCCTGATTCACTTATCCCACGGGCGTTCAGGACACCCACTGTACATTCATGGGTGGATATTTGATATTTGATATTAAAAGGTTGATATTAAAAGGTTGAAGAAAGCATTAAACCCTACGGGTGGGAAATCTTCTGGCCAGAACCTTGAAACAGAAAAGTCCCAGGAAATGTGCTCTAGACTTTGGAAAGGGACATTAGCTTAATTCTGAGAGGGACATAATTATAGACTTTCCCCCTTCCTTGCCTCCTTGAGACCTCCCTAACATACAAGATGTGCTGTTAAAATCTGAAAGAACTAGCACGGCATAAATCATATAGACTGAAATTTAATTTTTAGATTACAATAGAGAAAAGCGAGCCTGGGAAGACGGCCCTGAGGTCAGCCGAAGGGGACAGGAATTGATTTCTTCATGAAGTCATTGTTCAACAAATCCCCGGCCAGATGTGACCTGGCAAATGTCCACATCTGTATCAGAGAATCCAAACGGCCATCCTTTCATACTTAGAAAATAGATTAATAACCAGGCAAGTCATGATTACTCAACAGCCTAACAGCTGCCCATCTGATGAATTGGAATGGGCAGTAGTCTACTGAAGCTACATTTTCAGAGTCAATGAGTTTTGATAATTGAGTTTATCCCTTGCAATGAGTATAGTTCTAGGAAATCTAGATAAAAGTGTTACGGGCTTTGTGTAGCCTAAGTGTTTCCTGAGCAAGGACCGTTAGCTTCGCATGACTTTTTTGGACATTTTAGTGTCATTCCATCCAAGATAGGATTTTTGGAGGTGCTTTCCAGCATCACAGAACTCTTTTTAAAATAACACGTGGAAAGGCAAACAAATCACCAGTAGTTCTCTGTGTGGTGGATGGCTGGGAGGTGCTGACCCTTTTCTGTTGCTGTCACCCCCCCCCCATTACACACAGTAACCCCTGAGGGAGATCCTGGGGAACGCAGCTTGAAAACCACCTCATGATCCACAATAAACCTCTATGATCTTATCTAGTTAATGGATTATCGCTGAAGCTTTAGGAGGATCTGGGCTTGGGTTGGCCTTGGTTTGGGTCTGCATTCGGGGGACGAGGAGAGAGCTGTCTGGGAAGACAATGCATTGAAGACAAGGGGCAGGAATGGGAGGAAATCTGGGGTAGGAGGAGGCTGGGAGTCACCCAGAGGGTGCCCCGAGGGATACGATAGGAAGGTAGGAGGCAGATTGGGAATTTGGGGCGAGATAAGGACATAAAGGGTCCTGAACACCAGGCTAAGAAATTTGGCCTTTGCCCTGTGTCACTAGGCTCCGTGACTGCTGGGTCAGACTAGTTCCCTTAGGCTCCCGTAAGGAAGTGCCATGGACTGGGGGCGTACACAACAGGAATCTGTATCCTCACTGTTCTAGAAGCTGAACATCTGAGAGCAGAGTTGGCAGGCTGAGTCTCTCTGAGGCGTCTCTGCTTGACTCGTGGCTGACCACCTTCTCCCTGTGTCCTCACGTGGTGGGTGCCTCTGTGTGTCTGTGTGTCCTACCTCCTCTTCTTATGAGAACCCCAATCCTATTAGATCAGGGCCCACCTAATGACCTCATTTTGACTTAACCACCCTTCTAAAAACAAAAACAAAAAAAACCCTCTCCAAACGCACTCACATGCTGAGGTGCCGGGGGTTAGGAGTCGAACGTGTGAATCTGGGGGGACACATTTCAGCCCATGACATTGAGATTTATAATATAACACACACACACTTTTTTTTTAGGCTTTAAAAAAAAATCATCTAGCAATAGTGCAAAATAAACGGGCGCTCCAGGCATAACACAGAACGGGAGGGAGAGAGAGAGGAGTGAGGCACGAAGAGCAGGCCCACGGCAGTGCTGGCCAGCCAACAGCACACATACAAGCAGAATGAGAAGCAGCTGTAATCCAGCACTGGCCGGGGCCGTCCATCCAGGGAACCACTGGGAAGAGA
Source organism: Spilogale gracilis (assembly GCA_004023965.1). NCBI lineage: Eukaryota > Metazoa > Chordata > Mammalia > Carnivora > Mephitidae > Spilogale > Spilogale gracilis. Next base: position 34,991 of record PITA01011741.1, on the reverse strand, counting down.
GAAAAACCACGGTGGAGGGCAGAAAGCGTGGCAGGGCACTATGGAGGGATTGCACCTGGAAAGGTGGGTAGATGGGGAGGGACTGCACCTGGAAAGGAGAATTGAGGAAGGGTCTGTGTTAGTAGAAAGAGGTGAGAGCCACGGGATGGGCTTTGCAGCTTGAAGCAATGGTTCGCAGACCTCCTTGAAGACCTAGATGTGACTGCCTTGCCGGGCTCTTCATGGCCAGACTCATCAGCTTGGGAAGCCATTGTCAGAGATTTAAATATGAAGGACTTTGCCCTTGTGTCTTCATTGATCCTGAAGAAATGCCCGGAGGTAATGCTGAGAACCCCAACCCTCAGAAAGAACATTTCCTTCCTTCCGTGATTTGTCTTTTGCATTTTTTTTTCCTGTTGCAACACGCTGGCAACCTCTCCTTGCCTCCAAAGCCCTTCTAGGCGCTCACACCAGCCCCCAGCTGGAGGGTAGGGGAGGGCTCTCCTCCTAATCAAGTCACAGGGAACCTGACATCCACCATCATGTGTGTGTTTCAATGGCACTGATTTTAAAAGGAATTTTTAGATGGGCTCAAATAACAATATAGAAAGGCCAGACTCCAGAGAACAATGAGAAAGTGTAAAGAAGCCAAATACAAAAATACTGGCACATGCAAAAGAAAAGGAAAAAATCGATTCACTTCCCCAGATTACAGCTGGAAATTCCCCGGGGAACAGGTAGATTTCTGGAAGAGGAAAAGAGATTATATTTTATGGGAAGAGCTACAATAACCATTCTCTTCCCATAAAGCAAGTGATGGAAGATTGTCTCTGCTCCATAGACACACACTGCACTATTTTCCGAATAATACCAACAGGAAATCAATGGGATCTTTTATATAAGAAAAGACATTATCACAAAAACTTGCCACTCACCGTTCATCTTGGTCCTGGGACAATAAGTAGTCTTTAGACCCGGATCTTTGTTTATTTTTAAATTATCCTTATTATTTATTTGGTTAGAAATAATCACATTCAAAACTTCACTCCCTCGTTAGAGCCAAAGAGCCTTCAGATAACACTCTATGACAAGTGTCTCCTCCGTGGACCAGGTGCTCTCCAGAAAGCCCCCTCCCAGTCGCATCCAGAGCGGATGAACGGCTATATCCTTAGCCACCAAAAGCTTCATCAGGGTATAATTTGACAGCTGTGACAGGTTCAACAGGATTTATGGGATCTCCTGGTTTTTTGCCTCCATTGATCTGAAATAGAACCAAAGTTAATATTAGCAAAAAGCACTTTGTGCTGGGGTAATTTTCCCATGAAAGGCTTCGGCGACTGGTGGCTTTGAGCATCTATTATCCAAGTGCTCTTGGCCGACTCTAGGTCATGAGTTTCATAATACCCAAAAGACTAAATATCCTCGTCTCTCCTCCCATATGAGAATCTAACCACCATCTTGGTGAAATCTCTCATTTTTCCCAGACACTAATTTAATTGTCTATCTAACAGGCTATCAACCCCATTAGTATCAGGTTTGGATTTAGTACTGGCTCTGCCCTTGTATTAGTTTCTTGGGGCTGCCCTAACAATGGGCCAAAACCCAAGTGGTTTAAAACAATGTCTTCAGGCCAAGAAGTGGGCAGGCATGAGCTCTACCCGAGGACCTGAGGGGAGAGGATCGTTCCCTGTGGCTCCCAGCTTCCTTGGTGGATGGAAGGATGCTATCCCTTGGCTTGAAGCTACACGGCTCCAAACGCATGGCCATCCCTCCCTCTATCTTCATGTGGTCTTCCCTGGGTGCATGTCTATGTCCAGATTTCCCTTCTTTATAGGACACCAATCACATTGGATTAGGAGGTACCCTAATGACGTCATTGCAACTTGATGACCTCCATAAAGACTGTATTTCCAAATAAGCTCACATTGTGAGGTACTAAGGATTAGGACTTCAAGATGTCTTCCTGGGAGGACACAGTCCAGCCAAGAAGAGCCCAAAAGGAATTCCATGCGGTCTAGGTAGCACTCACATGGGGTAGGTTGGATGAGGAGTTCTCAACCTCAACACAAGGAACTTTCTCTTGGGATAATTCTTTGTTTGGGGGAGCTTTCCTGCATCCTAGCTGTCCAGCTAGAGGTACAGGGACACACCTTCTGCCCCTTATAACAACCAAAAATGTCTCCTGGCAGGGGTGCCTGGCTGGCTCAGTCTATTAAGTGTGCGGCTCTTAATCTCAGCCCAGGTCTTGATCTCAGGGTCATGAGTTCAAGTCCCATGCTGAGCTCTTTGTTAAGTGTGGAACCTACTTAAAGATTTTTTAAATTAAATAATAAAATAAATAAAATAAAAATGTCTCCTGACAAATGTCCCCTGAGGGGACACCATCACCCTGGGATTCACAGACTGGGATGAAAAGTGAACCAAGCTTATGAAGGTGCTTCAAGTCAACTGAACACTGAAGAGATTGGGGCATTCACGTCACTCAAAGAAGAGTCCTGGAAGAGACGGGTCCTGAGCAATTCCCTCTCCAGTTTCCTTCGTTAATTTAACAAATATGGATTGAGGGGCGCCTGCGTGGCTCAGTTGTTAAGCGACTGCCTTCGGCTCAGGTCATGATCCTGGAGACCCGGGATCGAGTCCCACATCGGGCTCCCTGCTCGGCGGGAGGCCTGCTTCTCCCTCTCTCACTCCCCCTGCTTGTGTTCCATCTCTGGCTATGTTTCTCTCTGTCAAATAAGTAAATAAAATCGTTAAAAAAATTTAAAAAAAAACAAAAAAAAAAACAAAAAAAAAACAAATATGGATTGAGTGCCAGCTGTGTGTTGGGTGCTAATCTGGGCCTGGGGTTGGGGGAAGCAGAGAACGAAAGAGATTTTAAAACCCCTGCCTGAAACATCATACATTTTAGTGGGGAGGCTGAAAATAAACAAGATGAATAAAACACATATGTTAGCTATTGATGGATGTGAATGAGAGAAAGAGGAAACCAAGCAAGAAGGATAGGAAGTGCGGGGAGGGGAAGAGGAGGGTGGAGGGTTGCTGAAAGTTTTGACAGAAGGACCTGGAAGGCCCACAGAGATAGGGGTGCACACCTAAGAAGGTGGGGGCTGCGGACTGGGCCATGCAGGCAGAGAGAACAGCAGGCCGGGACATTCCCGGGGTGCCTGAGGAGCAGGGGGAGGCCTGTGCAGCAGGACAGATAACACAAGACCTTCGGGTCTGAGCCAAGATGTGCTGTGGCCCCGGGTGATACGAGCAGCCAGTGGGCATGTATGTATGTGGAGGGGTGGTCCATGGCCCAGCATGCTGCGTGATATGACTCACGCTAAGGTTCTGAACGCTCGGATTGGAAGGTCGGGCCGAGACGTACAAGTGTGCGGAACGTGGGCTGCAAGGGAAAGAAGAGCCCTCTGGCTTCAACAAAGGGGAAAAGTTGGTATCAGGGGAGATGAAAAGTCTGCAGAAAAGGAGCGGGTTTGAAGAAAATGGCAGAAGAGTCAGGTTTTTTTGCATAACAAAATCTACCCTTTCGACCCTCTTAAAGTCTACAGCTCTGCAGCCCTGAATACGGTCCTTGCGATGACACCATCCCGCCCTCTTCCTCCAGAACTTCTACATTTTCCCCCGCTGATAGTGCAACCCCCTCGAACACGCCACTGCTCCCCAGCTCCTGGCCATCACCACCCCGCTCTGTGTCTAGGAGGTGACGACTCCAGGAACCTCACATAAGTGGGATCTCACAACACTTGCTCTTTTGTGACTAGCTTATCCCATTTACCATGAGGGAGGGACTTCAAGGCTCACCTCCATGGCCGCGCGCCAAAATCGGCTTCTTTCTTAAGGCTGAATCGCACTCCGTGTGGCGTGGACCACCTCTCGTCTATCCACTCGGCTGCTGACGGCCACCAGTCAGGCTGTTCCCACCTCTCAACCATCATGAAAAACGTTGCTGGTGGCTCAGTGGTTAAGCGACTGCCTTCGGCTCAGGTCATGATCCCGGAGACCCAGGATCGAGTCCCACATCGGGCTCCCTGCTCGGTGGGAAGCCTGCTTCTCCCTCTCTCACTCCCTCTGCTTGTGTTGCCTCTCTGGCTGTGTTTCTCTCTGTCAAATAAATAAATAAAATCTTAAAAGAAAGAAAGGAAGGAAGGAAGAAAGAAAGAAAAACGTTGCTAAGAACATGGGTATCCAAATGTCTTTTTGAGTCCCTGCTTCTGGTTCTTTGTGATACATACCAGGGAGTAGAATCCTCAAATTATATGGTAATCCTGTTCAAGTTTTTGAAGAACTGCCCTATCATTTTCCACCGCAGCTGTACCATTTTATGTTCCCACGGGCAAGTGCATGGTGTCCCAATTTATCCACATCCTTGCCAACACCTGCTACTTTCTGTTTGTTTATTTTTGAATAGCCACACTAATGTGTTCAAAATGATATCATATTGCGATCAGAAGGTGCGTTTTGGGGCACATCGGTGGCTCAATCGTTAAGCGACTGCCTTCAGCTCAGGTCATGATCCCAGAAGCGTGAGATCAAGCCCTGAATTGGGCTCCCTGCTCCACAGGAAGCCTGCTTCTCTCTTTCTCACTCTCCCTACTTGTGTTCCCTCTCTGAGTGTGTCTCTCCGTGTCAAATAAATAAATAACATCTTTAAAAAAAAAAAAGCAGGTGAGTTTTGACTATGTTAAGTTTGAAATGCCTATTAGACACATGAGCAAACATATCAAATAGGATATGAATGGGTTTGGACATTAGGGGAGGGTTTGGGGCAGTGGGACAAATTTGGGAGTCAGAGCCCTGGGGCCATGGAACTGAAGCTATGTAGGTCTACACCAAGCAATACAGTGGCCACTAGCCAGGTGTAGCCATTTAAATTTATACTAATTAAAATTAAATAAAATTTAGGGGTGCCTGGGTGGCTCAGTTGTTAAGCGTCTGCCTTCAGCTCAGGTCATGATCCCGGAGTCGAGCCCGCATCAGGCTCCCTGCTCAGCAGGGAGCCTGCTTCTCCCTCTGCCTCCCACTCCCGAGACTCGTGCTCTTTCTCTCTCGCTCACTCTCTCTCTCTCTCTCTCTGACAAATAAACAAAGTCTTTTGAAAAAATTAAATTAAATTAAATTTTACTTCCTTAGTTACGCGAGCTACACTCCAAGTACCCAACGGCTGCATTTGACTAGCTGCTGCTCTATCGGTGGGCACAGAGACAGAGCATTCCCAGCCTTGCAGAAAATTCCACTGGACGGCACTGGTGTGGGTAACATAGAAGAGTCGAAGGCAGGAAGGAAGGAAGGAAGGAAGGAAGGAAGGAAGGAAGGAAGGAAGGAAGGAAGGAAGGAAGGAAACAAAAGAAAAGAAAAAAGAAAAGGAAAGAGAGAGTGGTCCAAACACTGGGTCATAGGGTGCTTTAATACTGAGATGGTTAGCGGAGCGTAGTACAGGTTGGCCTAAAGGTAAGGCCCACTAAATGTCCCTCTTTCCCAGGGAGAGTCCAGATTGTGCCTCTGGGCCTGATGTAATTAAGAGGAGCTCTTTTCAGGGACACCTGGGCAGCTCAGTCAGTTAAGGGGTCAACACTTGATCTTAGCTCAGGTCTTGATCTCTGGGTCCTGAGTTTGAGCCCTGCATTGGGCTCCACACTGGGTATGGAGCCTACTTTAAAAATATATATATAGCAGCTCCTTTCATTCTGAAAAGCATTCCAGTTTGGGTGATACTATGGTCACCCCCAGGCCCCTGGGTGGCTCCATACGTTAAGCGTCTGCCTTCAGCTCAGGTCATGATCCCGGGAGCCTTTGGGCTCCCTGCTCAGTGGGAAACCTGCCTCTGCCTCTCCCTCTGTGTGTTCTCTCTCTCTCTCTCAAATAAATAAATAAATCTTTAAAAAATAAGAGTGCCTGGGTGGCTCAGTCATTAAATGAATGCATTCAGCTCAGGTCATGATCCCAGAGTCCCAGGATCGAGCCTCGCATCGGGCTCCCTGCTCGGCAGGAAGCCTGCTTCTCCCTCTCCCACTCCCCCTGTTTGTGTTCCCTGTCTTGCTGTTTCTCTCTGTCAACTAAATAAATAAAATCTAAATCTATATATATATAGTCACCGCATCTACTGTGAAGGCAGAGCTCCCCTGATTGGGACTCCACACCTGGCTCCTCAGCCCGGGCACATCAGTTACACGGAGCCAGGTAGGGGACTGTGGTTATGGTTTGCTTCTCCCTGTGACTGACCCTTGGAAAAGTCTGTGCACGACGGAGGCCATGCCTCGGGTACTGGCAGGAAGCAAGTGTGGGCTCCCAGCCCCTGTCCTCAAGATCATGAGGGGCAGCCCACCGCCCTGGGTCTGCCTTCCCCTCCATGTGCTGGTTCTGATGCATTAAACCAAAGGTGAGTTTCAATTGATAGAGCATTGGCTGTGATGTCTCCTGCTAGGATTTCCACCCCACCTGCAGCCTACCCCGTGGGGACCATCTGGTTATTTACAGCAAGTCTCACCTTACTTGTTGACATTTCCACACACAGGCAAAGCTGGGAGAGAGCCTGGAGAGCGAGGTGCCTGAAGATCTGCGGTGCTTCCTTGTCACTCCACATTTCATTAGCCAGGTGGGCTGGAATGCAGCAGAAAAGCAGAAGTTAGGGACACACATTCCAAAGCCCCCCGTGACATCTTCAGAATGAATGAAACCCCACGGCTGACAGAGACAATAGCCCTTGTTGAATTCTAAAGTTCTGATGCACTGTTGGCACCATTCTATCGCAACCTTTCATTTCCATGGAAACCATTCATGATGCCACAGAACGGGGATTCTGACCAGAGTGAGAAAGGAGGAACAGCACAGATCCAAGCTTTCAGCGAGCCTGCGGCAGTCAGAAGGACAGGACAGGCCAAGGAGCCGGACCGTGAGTTTTTGTTAGGGACAGTGGCACTCTTGGGGTGCCCAGGTTAAGCATCTGTAGCCCAGGCAGAGCCCATGGACTCCAGAGGGGTTCTGATGACCTGGCCGGCTGTGTGCTCCACTCCAAATCTGCTTTCCCATTTTCGCTTCTTTTCTTATGCAGAAAGTGTGCTCTCCAGTCAATGGTAAAGGTCCCTTGGCTATAACACAGAAAGGCACGGGATGGAGGGAGCAGAAGTCACTAATGATCTGAGTTTCCCAGGGCCGCAGTAACAAAGTACTACAAACCAGAGGATTCAAAGAATGGAAATGTGTTCTCTCACACCCACATACCAGGACACTTTGCCCCGGGAGAGACAAAAATTCCCATTCTTGGCCCTGAATGGGGAACACTGCGGGTCTTGAGGCTTTGGTCAATTTCAGAGGAATACCATGATCAGTTCTTCTCATTCTGAAACCTGGGCTAGGCAGGGCATTTGAGTCGTTGCCATGGTGATTCCACGCCTTGAAACTTTTGTTCTTTCGTATTGTTTGCAAGGAGCTAATTACTCTGAAATCATGTGAAGCACCTGAATCCAAGAAGTGGGCTGTTTCTGGAGGAAGCTCATCACTCAGAAGGGGGCCTTCCTCTTCCTTCATGAAACAGACCCGATCTGTGACTTTCTTTGGATTTCTTCCCAAACGACCATTGTACTAGGCTTAGCAACAACCTTGAACATAATCAGACACGTCTGGGAGTGAGGAGCAGAGAGTGAGTTTGAAGAGTAAGGAAATGCTCCTAATACCACGTTCCACCACTCTGATCCAAGAGAGATTTTGAAAATGCTCAACTCGACAGGAATGCGGGCGGTAACACGGACAGGAAAGAAAAGCCTCTGTATGAACAGCTTATCATGATTAATATGGCTCTGCCAGGCACGTAGCTAGTTATACGAAGAACTAGCAGAAGGGCCAGGCAGCGGGGGGAAAGCCTGCTTCTCTGGGAAACCGCACAGACTTGGAGAAGTTTTTGTTTACCTACCCTGCGGTTTTCATGCAGGTGAGCATGTAAAAATGAAGATTTGGGTGAATTCATCAGCGGTTCAGCCCAGATAGAATTTTGGCTAAAGGTTCTGTGGGTAATTTCCTTTCTCATAAAATAAGGACCGATGTGCCTATCCTCTGTTAAAGTACCCATCCCCTTCTGGATTCAGTGTTCCGCTGGCGGTAGCGTGCTGGGACCTGAGCACATGGTCCCACTGAGCCCCTGAGAACCCACCAGATAGGAGGATGCAGAGGAAAACCCTCTAGTTCTTAATGGTATTTCCCAGTGGAGACAGTTCTTGGTCCTGTGTCGCTGTAATACAGATAATATCAGCTCAATAGTGGTAGGTCAGGGAAGACCATACGCTATTGGTATGGGAAGAAGGTTATGCATTTTTAAAGGACAGGACAATGAAATACGCTGTCCACAAAAATATTTAAAAAACGGCCCCAGCTCTGGACCAAGTAAGGGATGCACCTGCCATTTTCCTAAGCCTTTCCCTCTCTGTTCCAAACCATCAAGAACAATTTTCTTTGCCCACTTCTGCCGATTGGGACCACAGGTCTGCCCTCTGCTGGTTAAGGGATATTCAAGCATCCCCTTCTGACTGGGAAGGGGATAATGTTGGGTCCCAGAGCCACCTGTCTCACTGGGGATGCAAGAAGGTACCTATCCCCTAAGTCACAGACACTCGATGTTGGACTCAGAGCTGTTGAGTGCACAACAAAGCATTCCCTGCCCTCACGGGTCCCCGATAACATCTCACACCACATGTCCTACAGAAGTATAAGAAAAAGCTGCCGTCACCACACATACGGCACAAAGACCTCTGAAACATCATTTTACGAATTAATCTAAAAGAGAAAAAGACAGCTAAACATCATGAATGGAGACAGACCTGTGTCTGAATCCTGGTTTCACCGTTTACAAGCTCCAAGGGCTGGGACAAGCACCTGCCTGAGCCCACCTTCCTTCACAGTCAGGTTGAAGCTGCCTTTGGCTCAGGTCATAGTCCCAAAGTCCTGGGATCGAGTCCCATATTGGGGTCCCTGTTCAGTCGGGAATCTGCTTCTCCCTCTGTGCCCCACCCCCTTTGTGTTCTCCCCTTTCTTGCTTTCTCCCTCAAATAAATATAAAATCTTTTTTTTAAATCTTTTTTAAAAAAGAATTGTATCGGAGAATTAAATGAACCCGTTAACACAGTGCCTGGCACATAGGAAATAGTCTATAAATGGTAGCTCAAAAATTTTTTTTCAATTCATTAAATTCTGGAAGCTAGAATTTTTTTCTCCGAGTACCCACAGGAAGAGAAGCCGATGTTGGAGAAGAAGGTCCTAGTGGTTCGTGACCAGTGTCCTCACCTCTAGCCCAGAGTTCTCAGAGGATTCTGTCTCCCAGGGGACTTCTGGAGACATTTTTGGTGGCCACAGCTGGGGATGGTACTGCTTACCTGGTGGGTAGAGTTTAGGGTGCTGCTAATCTTCCTCTAGTGCACAGGACAGTCCCACAAGAAATGTATCCAGCGCCAAGTGGTGGATAGCACTGAGGTTGGAACCCTGCTCTGGTCTTTCTGGAAGTATCTCTAGCTTTAACACTGAAGAATGAAGGCCTCGACCAGCCACTGTCTACAACAGAAGTCATGCCTCCGTCACGCTGAAAACTCATTCAGAAATGCAACGTGAGTCCTCACGAGGTGTCAGGTTGACCTTGAGCAGTGGACACTCTCAGCTGTGTTCCGGAACTTTCCATCTCTGACTGACAGGCAATATTTCTGCTTACCCATTGGCTTTCCTGATGGAAAAGGTCAGATCAGGAATCAGGAATCAGGCATTAAAAGTCATCCCAAGTCAAGAGGTCAAGACTCCCAACATCCTTTTAAAATGTTTTTAATTGTGATAAAATACACACAACACAAAACTGACCACCTTAACCATTTTTAAGGGCACACCTCAACAGAGCTGAATACATTCACCCCATTGTGTAACCAGTCTTCAGATTGGTTTCCGTCTTGCAAAACTGAAGGTCTGTACCCATGAAACAACTCCTCATCCCCACGCCCTACAGGGATCCCTGCTATTTTTATAAGATTAAATACTCATGTATTTTTTTTAATGACCTACGGCAGCCATCCAGGCACTGTAAGAGGATCTAGCCTAAGCAGACACAGCTCCCAAGAATGCCAGAACAACATGGAAACAACACGGGAAGACCTGCCTCCTTCTGATACAGTTGAGCGTCTGACTTGTTTCCGGAACCCCTTGGCTTTTGGCCTCTTGTTAGATAATCAAGTTCTTACTGTTTGGGGAGAAAAGAAACATGCAAAAACAAATTAAAACAAAATAAAGTAGGGACCCCTGGCTGGCTCAGTTGGTAGAGCATGTAGCTTTACTCTCAGGGTCCTGCATTCAAGCCCCACATTCGGTGTGGAGCCTACTCAAAATTAAAAAAAAAAAAATTTTTTTTTTTAAATAATAAACCAGCCAACCAACAAAATACCCAGAGGTTTTTCTTTGAAGTTGGCACTTAATTTAAAAGAAGACATTCTTCAAACCTGGCTTGACTCTGCAGTCCAGGCAGCTCCCCACTCAACCAACCACCTTCCATGACAGAGCCACGTCCGCCTGGCTCTCCTTGGATTCCCCAAGAAGATGGGGAAGGGAGAGGGGCAATTAACTAAACTACAGAGTCATGCACTTGCTGAGATCGGGGATGTTTGGGGAGAAGGCTGATCGATCCCAAGCCGGAAGACTCAGGGCTTGCCTTAGCTTGGCTCTGCTCCTGGGATCCCCAGGACCCCAGGCCGAGCTCGGTCTCCTTGCCTATCCGTGGGTGAAAACGTCTCTCTGCGTCTCTCCTTCCATCTTCTTTTGCTTCCAGCTCTCTTTGCTCTTGGTTTCAGCACACATTAAGTACATACATGTCCCTTAAACTCGTATTATATGCCAGACACACGATGCTGTTGGAAATATAAATGCAAACTCTTTCAAGCACCTGCCTCAAGAGCTTACAGTCTAACAGAGGAAATAAATGTGTAAATGATGGAAATCTGTCACTGGAATATAAGTGGTACAAATGGACATTATGTTGGACAAAGAGACTGGGATTAAAACTGAGAAAACATGGGGCACCTGGGTGGCTCAGTCGTTAAGCGGCTGCCTTCGGCTCAGGTCATGATCCCAGAGACCCGGGATCGAGTCCCACATCGGGCGCTCTTCTCGGCAGGAAGCCTGCTTCTCCCTCTCTCACTCCCCCTGCTTGTGTTCCCTCTCTGGCTGTGTTTCTCTCTGTCAAATAAATAAAATCTTTAAAAATAAAAATAAAAATAAATTTAAAAAAACTGAGAAAACACATGTAGGAGTTTGTCTTCGCTCCCTCCAGAAATCCCAATGAAAGGATAATGAAGGAATTAAACAAGTATAATGCAGATGGGCACAATGCATGGGAGAGGAGATGACATGGGACGGAAGATATGACAAAAATGTGAAAGACATAAAATGGAGGGGCCCTTGGTAACAGACTTAGGTTACAGCTTTCTTTTTTATTTAAAGATTTATTTATTTATTCATTCATTTGACAGAAATACAGCTAGCGAGGGAACGCAAGCAGGGGGAGTGAGAGAGGGAGAAGCAGTCTCCCCGCCAAGCAGAGAGCCCGACGCGGGGCTCGATCCCAGGACCCTGGAATCATGACCTGAGCTGAAGGCAGACGCCTAACCACTGAGCCACCCAGGTGCCCAGGTTACAGCTTTCTCCACTCGGCCAAAGGCCTGTAGAGTGAGGGGAGACAATGGAAAAGGGGGCTGTTTTGTGCTATGGGATCCAGGAATGGTTCAGGAATTGGAGGCCGGGCAAGGGCATTGCTAGTCTACACACAGAGCAGTTCAGAACCCCAGCTGTCCTTCCCCATCTACCCAGGCGGGCAGCTACTCCCCCACCCCAACCCCGAAGGAGGTGGATTAGCTGGAGAGGCTCACCAGGAAAGGTTCCAGAGTCTAGAAATCAGAGCATCACTAGATACTAGATATCACGCTAAAATGCTACTCCCTGGGGCGCCTGGGTGGCTCAGGTGGTTAAGCAACTGCCTTCGGCTCAGGTCATGATCCTGGAGACCCGGGATCGAGCCCCGTATCGAGCTCCCTGCTTGGTAGGAAGCCTGCTTCTCCCTCTCTCACTCCCCCTGCTTGGGTTCCCTCTCCAGCTGTGTTTCTTTCTATCAAATAAATAAATAAAATCTTCTTAAAAATTAATTAAAAATAAATAAATAAAATAAAATGCTACTCCCTTCCCTGCAGAACTTTTACCTACCCGAGGCCAGAGAAAGTAAGACTCTCCCTGGGAAATCCAGTCCACCTAAGAGAAAAGACTTAAAGATCCAACATCTAGGGAACCTTACCGACAACTCTGTAAGAAGCCCATTAGAAGATTAGTCTCAAACATGTATGTGGCACTCCCGTGGACAGACAGCCAAGGGTCACCAGAGCTCTGAAGAAAGTACACACACACACACACACAGGCCAAAACAAACAAAATAATAATAACAATAACAATAATAATAACTAGGAGGAAATACAAAAAGTGAGAAGGTAGCATAAAATTTAGATATATTTTCAGAGATGTGAGAGAACACATTGGCTACATGAAACTATTTTAAAGAAAAAATAGGCACACATGATTGGCTCTGTAGTTAAGCATCTGCCTTTGGCACAGGTCATGATCCAGGGTCCTGGGGTTGAACCCCACATCGTGCTCCTGGCTCAGTGAGCCTACTGCTTCCTCTCCTTCTGCCTGCTTGCTCCCTTTTCTGTATCCTCTCTCTGTCTCCCAAATAAATAAATAAATACATAAATAAATAAATAAATAATCTTTAAAAGGAGAAAGAAAGAGAAATAGAAAATAAAGAACAATAAAGAGCTCTAGAAAATTTTTTTAAATATATGACGACATGGAACTACGGGGTGGCTGTGAATGAAGTGTCTGCTCAGGTCCTGATTCTGGGATCCTGGGACAGCAGTACATGTTGGGCTTGCTGCTCGGTAGGGAGTCTGCTTCTCCCTCTCCCTTTGCCTCTCCCCCCACTGATGCCCACTCTCTAGATCTCTCTCTCAAACAAATATAATAGAAATATATATATATACAAACATTTTTTAAAATCAATAAAAGAATTGGTAGATATAGTTGGATCTCCAACAAAGACCAAAAAGACTAAAGAATGGAAATAAAAAGCATGTGGGGATCAAAAAAATAAAAAGCATGTGGGTTCAAGAGGTCTGACATCACAATAAACATAGATGCAATAAGAACAGACAAAAAAAAAAAAACCCAATTAAGTGGAGTTCAGTTATCAAACAAGTATACTTCTCCAAAAGTGATGGACAGAAATGAACCCACTGGCTGCATAGCACCATAAATGTGGAAGACCATGCAAGTCACATCACCATGGAACTTCAGGAACAAGAAAAATATTTCCAAAGAAGAAAAATCTGTTATGACTTTGTAGGAATTAGAATAAAATCCATCGTATTGACAGCAACATTGGAAAACAGACTAAAGCCTTTAGCAACGCCTTTAAAGTTATGAGGAAAAATCGTGACAACCCAGACTTTTGTACCCAAACTATCTACCTAGGAAACTCACCATCGTATATAAAGGTAGGATAAGGGCATCTAAGGTCTCAGAAAACTGGGAAGATTTACTCCATCAAAGCCAAGGAATGAAACAAATAGGAAATAGGGCATTCAGGAACCAGGGGAGCCCACAGTGAGGAGAAGGGAAGGGTCACCTGCAGTGACAGTCTAAGGAGGATGATAGTTATGGGGTGGGATGTATGTTCCATATGTAAAATTCTAGCAAATTCAGACTAGTCTCCAATGATAAGTAGTGGATTGGTGGTTCGTCCTCTTAATTATAGTAATGGATTCATGGGTGTACATGTGTCAAAAACATAAAATTGTTCACTCTAAATAAATATGCATATTCTACTGCACATAAACTATACCTCAATGAAGTAGTAAAGAAAATTTACAAAAATGAGAGAATCATAGAGAAGTGTAAGATTGTTCATGGGGAACTATCCACAAAGAAGCCATAGAGATAAAAAGAAAAAAAATACAAAAGAGAGAACAAAATCATACAGAATAGGGATACCTGGGGGGTTCAGTAGGTTGGGCATCTGGCTCTTGGTTTTCACTAAGGTCGTGATCTCAGGGTCTTGGGATCAAGCCCTGCATCAGGCTCTGTGCTCAGTGGGGCATCAGCTTGTCTCTCTCTTTCTCTCCCTCAGATAATAAATAAATAAATCTATCTTTTTAAAAATACTGATAATGGAGGATGAAGATCTTTCAGAGAGACAAAAGCTGAGGGCATTGTTCGACAGCAGATTCCCCCACTCCCTCCAAAAAATAATTTTTCCACAAGGCAGTTTTTTAGGCTGAAGGTCAATGACCCTGGAAGCTCAGACACAAGAAAGGATGAAAAACAAGCTCAAGAATGGTTCCCAGATGATTTTCTTTTTCTGGTTAGAACCAAATCTCTGTGAGGAAAGTCAGAGGTTGTAAGGCTGAACGATGTGTGGACCCAGATCGCAGAGGAAGAAAGCAGGTTGGATGCAGAAATATGGAGGTCGAGAGAGAGACAGTGAAGCAGAAGGGGAGAGCTTACAGCGAAGGAGGGGCAACACTGTTACAAGCCGCATGAGGTCCAGGCTGTCCGAAATTCAGTAGATGCCACTGCATCTGGGGCTCAGGAAGTCACCGGAAACTTTAGGGAGGGAATTCTAGTGAATGATGGAACCAAGGTCTGATTGCAAGAGGTGAAAAGAGCACGTGGGAAGGAAGCAGAAGCAGGAGGTACTGCCTCCACGTGGGGGTCTAGCAAAGACCTGGCTCTACATCTCCAAAACAGAACTCTTTGTGACTCCCTCCAAAATCTTCCCTTGCTTCCTCAACAGCATCCATGGTCTCACTACCTAGCAGCTCAAACCAAAATGCAGGAGTAACTGCTGATTCCTCTCTTCCCTGCCTTTGTCCCCCCAGACCCAACCTATCAGCAGTTCCTGTTGACTCCCCTACAAAGAGTAGTCTACGCCTGCCAGCCCCACGCTTCTGTCTCAGTGCAATCCCACCATCCTCTCCTCCTGGAACACTGCGTACCTTCTGATGGGGTCAGGGGGAGGGGCTGATCCCATCCTTGCTCCTTCTAACCCCATCGCCCTGCCTGGCGTCATCCTTGTTACTTCCCTACCTAAAATCCTTCAGTGGTTCCCTGCTGTGGTTGGAATAACATTTAAATTCCTGACCTCTGCCCTCCATGAGCCCATCCTGACTAAGCTCCTCTACTGCTCTCCCCAACCCCCATCAGCTTTGTGCTCACGGCTCGCTCTCTGCTCCTGGAGCACACCAAACTTCATCCCGTCTCTAGAGTCTTCACACGGAAGGTTCTTCCTTGAAGTCTTACAAAGCTGGGTCCTTCCCATCATTCATTTCAAAATCATCTCCTCAATAGATCTTTCATAACCAACCAACCAACTTAACGTGAACTCGCGTGTCTTAATTCACGTATAGCAGTTAGAATCTGAAATTATCTTTTTTATTAACAAGATTATTGTCCACACCTCACCCTCAAACCCCTTTAGAGAGTCAATTCCGCTAAACTGGAAACCATTTCCTTCTTATAAATTGCTGAGCCTCCTGTGCCCATTCCTGGATGTTGTCTCCAAGCGCAAAGATAAGCTGAGTAGACACTGTGGGGAATGCATAGAGTGTAAATAAGAGATGAATGTAACAGGATTGCCGAGGAACCCCAGGGGCCCATTGAAGTCAGATAGCATCAACTTTGTATTTTCCAAGACTTTCCCCAGCTACTTCTGAAAGCCTGGGAGGAGTGCAAAAAGGTAGATAAGGAAGAGAAACGAAACTGAGAATGCATGGGGTGAACAGAGCCAAAGGTCAAAGGATTATGATATCACTGATTGACCAAGAAAGCAGATCGGAAGGGGACCCCAGCGGGGAGCAGGTGGATTAGGATGGGTTAACACACAGGGACCAAGGACCTAAAGTTGCAAAAAGCAGGGGAAACCAGTACCCTTGGCATGATGGGTGGATGACATTACAGGAAGAATGCTGAGTTCCAAAGGGAGAAGCTCTGCATTAGAGATTTTGAAAGTGCACATTCTGTTGGGATAGCAAGGCCTAAAACCGGTGAGTTGCAGAGGTCCCAGTGCATCCCCACCAGAGACTGCTTCAGCACCGGTCTCCACACTGCAGCTGTGACCCTTCCTCTGGGTGACTCAACCCTTCTACAGTTACCATCTTGGCTAAAGATGTAAATGACAAGTCCCTGAAATGCTAAGGGAGGAGATACCATCAAGAAATTTTTTTTCAGATTTTACTTATTTGACAGAGAATGATGGTGAGAGAGGGAACACAAGCATGGGGAATGGGAGAGGGCTCCCACTGAGCAGGGAGCCTAACTTGGGGTTCAATCCCAAGACCTTGGGACCATGATCGGAGCTGAAGGCAGATGCTTACTGACTGAGTCACCCAGGCACCACAAGAAAATTAAATTCTTGAATGTCTGCACACTCTCCCTTCTTTTCTTCAGTTAAGGAATCTTTTTCCCCTAACTCCTCTGAATTAGAGCTCATGAAGGAAAGGGAAAACAGGTTATGAATGGCAAGCAAGCACTGAATCCCAATCGGGACTCAATGACAAGAGAATAATAAAAAGATTAGAGGTAAATTTTTCCTCCTGAATTATAGAGAAGGGCTATGGATTCAACTCAACTGCAGAGGGGCTGGGTCGGGGCTGTTTACCTCCTCTCTTGCAAGTATTACTCAGGAAAAGAGGGAAGGAGTGAAAGGTTTCCAGTTGGGGATGCCAGATGTGGCAAGTAAAAATATAGGGTACCCAGTTAAATTTTAATTTCAGATACACAGTGAATTTTTTTAGTATATGTACATGCCCCATGCAATATTGGTATATGTATACTAACAATGATTCATCACATACCTGAAATTCAAATCTGAGTGTCCTATATCTAATGCCAGAAGGGAACCCCCCCCCCAAGTCTAGCACTAGATCAAGCCATGGAACAGGGGAGGTTTGCTTCCTAATGGTTGTGCTGGGAAGGTCAAATATTCTGGGGTCATTCTGAATACAAATGGCATTGAAAGTTAATGTCCTTATGTTTTCTATTTACAGCTGAGAGAATTCAAAAATGATTCTCTATACATATACATAACACACATGTAGCTATATAAATATATTATGTAAGTGTATTAGGCTTGGCTTTGTAGCTAAGTTACAAATTGCTTTGTGGTTTTACCCAATAAAGAGAAAACAAAAACGCAAGGCAGTGAGTTAACGTGGCTGAGTTTCATCAGCTGCCCAGGCGTAAGCGGTGGCTGGATGGGTGTGGTAATCCTGCTTTCCATTATTTCATGCATCAGAGACGAAGGTTTTCGGAGGGAGAAACAAAAGAGCAAACCTCTGAAGTAAATTTACTCTCAGGCCTGTGGTGTATCTAAGCTTATTTTCCATTTGCCACATTTACTTTCCAAGTGACCATAATACAAAGTCTCGTGCGCCTGAAAGGGGACAAATACAGAGCATCCCTGAGTCACTATTTATTTCGTTTGAGTGGTGATAAAAACCAGGTCATTCTCAATCATAGAAACACAGACCTGGGCCCTCAGAAACATATGTTGGGTTCTGTTTATAGAATTCCTAGAGGCAGTGTTTTCCAAGGCAGAGGAAAGACGGCTAGGAACTTCTCTACCCAGCTGAGCATTATGGCCCAATTAATGTCTACAAACCTAAGGAAAAAAGGAATGTCTCAACGTTGTAGTTTTTCCCCCAGCCTCTCTGTAAGAAATTCTTTTAAAGACCAGCAAATGTCAGCAAGCAGCTTAGCCCTAATCACTGCTCTGCAAAGGAGAAAAAAGGAAAGACCATAAAAAATTGCTGCGATTGCGGATGGAATGTGTCTGTGAAAGCTATTGTGGAGAAGTCTCACTCAGCTAAAGAAATAGCTCTTCCTTTACAACCCCGGCTGAGGTGAGCTCCAGACTGACTCAACACTCCTGAATAACCTTTCTCAGCACACCTACTTGTCTCATGCCAAAAGAACCTAAGAGGGCTGATCAGCTTGGAAGGGACCGTACACAGGCCCAGATGGTGAACATCTGGCCAAAAATGAGGAAGAGAAAGAAATCATCTCAAATCCACAGACAGGTGTTGGATCTTCCCAGGAGACCTGCTTAGGAAGGACAACAGGGATGGTTCCAAACTGATCATTAGTCAAGGCTCAACAAACGTTCCTGCGAAATAATGAGGAGTTGGTACAGGTCAGCATGAACCAAACAGGTGGCAAGAGGAGGGAGGCTCTGCTGTCCACCTTCTCTCAATCACTGCATCATTTCGAAGACATTTAAATTATTTAGATGGTTGTAACCGAGACATCTTTAATAATGCACCAAACAGCAGGCACCAGGTTGAAATCAATTAGACTCCACCGCTAAATTACAAGGTAAAAATTTACAAGAGGAAGGCTCTGGGATAGGAACTGTAGGTATAGATGCCCGCCAGAGACAATTCTATTAGGAACCAAATGGGTATTGCCTTGTCAGTTAAGGAGCAGAAAAAATGGCCAGGTCCTCCTAAATATAGGGCACTAATTTTAAAAAACCACCTTGAGGAAGCTTGTCCTCTGGGCAGGGTTCTGCAAGGCCAGGAGAAAAGACTAACACTGGAGGGAGGAAAAAAAATCCCATTCTGGAGGTTTCTTGTGCAAAGAGAAGTCAGCAAGTGGGGCCTCGAGAAGCCTCTGGCCGGGGTGGACTCCACCTTGGGGGGGAGGGGGACCACTTCCAGGCGTGACCGCAGCCTCCCTGTCGCCTCCGGGTTGAGCCTCAGGGAGGTCGGCTGGAATTTAGGTTCGAGAGCAGCACGTGGTGGACCCGGGCCGCCCCCTCCCGCCCTCGGCCGCGCGGGGGCGCAGGGCGCAGGCGCGCTGCTGCGGCGCGCGGGCGGCGACGGTGCCCCTCCGGTCCGCCAGGGGCCGCTGTGGCGCAGCCGGGCTGGCCCGCGCTCTCGGGGCCGCAGCTCGCCGGGCCCTCTTGGGCACGGCCTTGCCGGTTTGGCGGGGTGAAAGGTTGCGAAGATGGCGACGGCCTTGAGCGAGGAGGAGCTGGACAATGAAGACTATTACTCGTTGCTGAACGTGCGCAGGGAGGTGAGGCTTGCGGCGGGACGCCGTCTGGGTGGAGGCCGTGCCCCGTGGTTCGGGAGGGCCGGGCTGGCGGCCACCGCTCCGTCCCCGCCAGGGGCGGCCGGGACCCGGCGGGGAGGCCGCGTGACCCCGCCCGACGTGCGCGACCGCCAGCCGACCGGGCGGTCCCCACCACCTCGACCCCTATGCCGGGGGTGTCCCGGACGGCCTCTGCCCCTGCTCCCGGCGGCCGGGGAGCCGCGTCCTGACAAGGCCAGAGGCCCCGGTACCCACAGGACGGAAAGGGTCCCCGAGGTAGAGGCTACTGGAATGGGGTTCCCAGTTCTCCAGGACCCCGTGCCTCGTCCGGCTCACAGACTTGCCTCGGTCGAGGGGCTGTGTCATCATTCCTGGCCGGCAGAATGGGAAACTGAGTCTCAGGCACCAAGGTCAAGGCCACGAGGGAACCTTCCCACGGTGTCTAGTCGGGTTCCCGAGTATTCATGGGGACGTCCCGCTTTTGGAAGTGAATCCAGGCCCAGACGCCCGTGTCTTGTGCCCTCCTCTCCCCTCAGCGGCTGTCCAGAAATTGAAGGAAGAGCCTTCCGTACCTCCAGCCTCCTTTCGGAGGCCGCAGATTAGGAAGAAGCTGTAAAGCCAGGGAAGCCGCGGTGCCCCAAGCACGGCCTCAGCCCGCGCCCCTCTCCCCCCGCCTAGTGTTTGCACCCTGTTTCCTCACCCAGCAAAAGATAAAGTCTCACGCTGTGTTTGGCATGTAGTAGGGGCCCCGTGAGTTTCTTTTGTTGGCTAATCCAGTTGACATCAGCGTGAAGGGCAGGAAGGCTTCCAAGGTCAGGTGCTAAGGTGGATCGTTTATCTCCAAGCCGCTGGGTTTGGTCTTCTACGCCCTGCTAGAGAACCTTTCATTCCATCTCACAGTCGTCCCAGTGATCACAATTCGCCAAGGTTGACTGTTTTAGGTAAAGCCCGCCACGTTCGTGTTCATAAGTGTTGGTGTGCACCGTGTCAGTGATAGCTAGCATTTTTTTGAGTACTGCTTTGTGCAGGGCCATCAGGCTGAGTGACCGCTTCCTATTATATTACCTTGTTTAATTCTCACCCCAACCCCTAAGGTAAGTATTGTGATAATCCTTGATTTATAGCTGAGAAAACCCAGGTGGAGAGAGAGTTAAGTAACTTGCCCAAAGCAACATCAGTAGAAAGTGCAAGAACCTGAATTCAGCCCTCAGAGGCCTGCCTGGAGCCTCGGCTCTTGACCTGTACACTCTGCTGTCATTACCAGATCACAGAACAGCCGGTCCTGGTACTGTGTCCTTGGGCACACATACAAAAATCCCCCCGATGTATTAGCCACCTTGTATTAGGAAAACATCCAGTGAAATATCCAGGGGACTGCAAATGGGCGGCCATAGGCACCTGGAGGTTCTTGAAACTAATAAACAGTAAGACTTTGGGTAAACCACTTCTTTGGCCTTCGGTTCCTTTCACTGTGAATGAAGCTGTTTGGCTAGTTACTAACTTTTCACCAGTTCTTAGAAGCAAAGCAGTAAAGGAAACCAGCTTTTCTGAAACCAGCCTTTCTTTAAAAAAAAAATTTTTTAAGATTTTATTTATGGGGCACCTGGGTGGCTCAATCACTCAAGTGTCTGTCTGCCTTCGGCTCAGGTCATGAACCCAGAGTCCTGCTCGTGCTCTCTTCCTCTCTCTCTCTTAAATGAATGAATAAATAAATAATTATCTTAAAGATTTTTATTTGAGGGAGAGCGCACACGTGGAGGGGGAGGGGCGGAGGGAGAAGCAGAGGAGCCTGCCGCCTGGGCTGGATCCTAGGTCCCTGGGAACCCAGGCGCCCTTGAAACCAGCCTTTCTTACCACTCATTTATAGTCTGGGTTATCAGTAATTGAGCAGCAATATACCTATTTGCCAGGCTTACTGAATCTTAGGTGCATATAATCAAAAAGAATCTAGAATGATAGGTTTGGCCAGCGTCCTTGGTCAACGTTAGTCAAAGGTATACCTTGAAACTGCTGGAATCTTAAGACTTACTGTTCTCGGACTGATGAGGGGGAGCCAAATAAATATTTCTTTAAAAGAAAAAGTCTTTTCCCAGTGAGTTATGGCACTTCCCATATTTGTGGCTGTGGATGAAATCCCTATGAAATACATTCCCTCCCTGAAGTCACTTTGCATTCTCTTTGTTAACAAACTCAAGACTGAAATGTCAGGGTTTACAGATTTTATCTCTGAGGATTCTACTGGAAGAGAAGCTCTCAAGGTGATCTCTAGACTTGATATTTTCTAGGATTTGGGGGGGGTAGGGGAATCAGAAATCAAGCTGAAGTTGAAATAGCATGATTTGGTTGGAGAGTTAGAGGGAAAGTAGAAGTATTGTTAACTCT
Source organism: Spilogale gracilis (assembly GCA_004023965.1). Classification (NCBI taxonomy): domain Eukaryota; kingdom Metazoa; phylum Chordata; class Mammalia; order Carnivora; family Mephitidae; genus Spilogale; species Spilogale gracilis. Next base: position 13,475 of record PITA01011741.1, on the reverse strand, counting down.
ACACCTGTTGATGTATTTCCTGTCAGTTCTATCAGTTCTATAGCTTGATGTCATTTAAGTTTACCTGTGAGAGGCAGGATTCCCTTCCCACCAGTATTTCAGAGTACCTTCAGCCCCGTGTTCAGGAAGTTCAGAGACTTTTCCCTAGAAATCTCAAATGGAAATAACCTGCCACAAAACCAGGAAGTTCTATTTAAAATTACAAGGCTACTCTATGGTTACAGTTGGAGTAATACAGAAATGTCAAAAATCAGCTTACATATCTCTTTTTCCAGGCTTTATACTTCAAAATATCCCCTCATATAGTATTCCAGAGAGTGAAGCAGGCAGATACCTCCCTCGAAATAAGACTTATGTGATCTTTAATGATTCCCTTTCTCCACTGTTGTAGATTTCCTGTTTACAGAGTAGAGCTACTGTCACACTGAGCGGAGGGAGTAATTTATCATTAACCAGGCACATTAAAACCAGATTGGCATCTCTGCTTTAGTGTCATCGAAAGTGTCATCAGGTTCCTAAAATCTAATTGATCTGAGATTTCTGAGATGACTTTCCAAACTTTTTTTGCAGAAGGGCTTCCTGACCAATCAGTGGATTTTTCTTGTTCTTCATATATTTTATAGACATTTTAATTGACACCTTCTAAACTGAATTTATTCCTAATTGACTCAAACTCCTACTTTATCAGTGTTGTATTACCATTAAAAGAAACTCTTGTCATGACATTCAGCAGTGTTAGATCCATTTAAGATCTTTGGTCCCAATCGGTTTAGCTTTAAAGGGGCCAGTCTTCAAGTTTCAAACACTTTTAAAAAGCACAGTTAAGGGGCGCCTGGGTGGCTCAGTTGGTTGAGCAACTGCTTTCGGCTCAGGTCATGATCCTAGAGACCCGGGATCGAGTCCCACATGGGGCTTCCTGCTCGGCGGGAAGCCTGCTACTCCCTCTCTCAGTCCCTCTGCTTGTGTTCTCTCTCTGGCTGTTTCTCTCTGTCAAATAAATAAAATCTTAAAAAATAAATAAATAAATAAATAAATAAATAAATAAATAGCACAGTTAAGGGCACTTAGGTGGCTCAGGTCATGATCCTGGAGTCCCAGCGATGAGTCCCCGAAGTGGGCTTCCTGCTCAGCAGAGAGTCTGCTTCTCCCTCTGACTCTCACCCCTTTCAGGCTCTCACTCTCTCTCTCAAATAAATAGATAAAATCTTAAACAAACAAAAAAACGGGTTAGGTAAAAGATAAACTTAATGTGAAAAGGTTTTTTTCTTGCAGTGCGTATGGAGAGGTCAGTACTGTGGGATTTCCATCTTTCTATACCGGCCTTGAAACTAGAATTGCAAAATTGTCGCCCACCAAGAGAAAGTTTCCCCAGAGTCCCTACACTTTCATTCCTTCCCGGGTTTAGAGTGTGTTGGTCTTGGCACAACTTTTGGTTGTCTGGATTTCTCTGGCTGGAGGTCACAGAGTGGGACTAAACATCCAGATCTGAACTGCAGATGGAATGGGCTAGAGCAGTAGAGGAAGGCCTACTAGTCACTGTCCAGATTGACCTAGGGGGGCGTCGCGCAGCCCAGCAACCAAGATGTCTGTAGAACTTTGAGTGTATCAGCCAAGCCAGGTGCACGCTTGGGTTTCTGAAGCAGCCGGGTGCTGTGTGTTTATTCATCCGTTGCTTATCTAACCTTGTGATGGGCAGGTAATTTAGTCTTAAGGAAAGTTGTCAAGATAGGTCTGAGAAGGTCATTCCGTTAGTGAGTTTCCCATCTACATTTTGTTCAGAGTTCGGTATTTGTAACAATGACTCTGCCTAAAACGTGTGCTTTCAGGGAGGGTTAAGACTTGGTTATCCAAAGAGTGAACTTTTAGGCAAGTGATACTCTTCCCAAGGTGTCGCCTAAGTGAGGAGGCTGAAGAGCAAGGTCAGTAGGAGCAGGAGTCCCAGCCCACACTGCCCCTGGGCGACAGACCATTTACCCTCTCCAGGTCTCCGCGCTCCGCTCGCTCCGCTCCCGTGCTGCAGGACCTCCGAGTTTACTGAGAGAGCAGGAGGCAACACTGTAAGGCTTGGCCAGAGCGTCCTGGGTCTGAATCTTTACGGGGGTGGGGTGGGGTGGGGGGTGGGCTCAGATTCATGCCTCTGGGCCAGCGGTCTGCCCTTTCTGCTTCCCGTTTTCTGTGACACTGAAATGGAGGGAACAGGCAGTAATTAATGGATTAGGGACTTGCGTGAGCCAGGATGTTGGATGTCGGACCATTGCACTGTAGCGGGGTATACTGCCTTGTACAAGTAGATGCTCATTTAATATTTATTGTTATTTCTTCAATTTCAATAAAGCATGAGGTTTTGCTTATTTTTAAAAAACATACCTGTACAGGAAAAACCTTAGTAAACCTGATCCTGGCTAAATTTGCTATCCAACTGTTATATTAATTTAAAAAAAAAAACATAGTGCCCAAATTTATGCTAAAAATGTCAGGTTACAAATTCCTAAAGGTTTCTTTTCTCTTTCTGAGTGTCTTATCTTCAAAAGACAGTTATCTCTTTGAACTCTGCTTCCTGCAAAGTCATGAATTTCAGGCTGAGGGCTGCGGGGAGGAGCTCCCAACAGGCGGAGCTAAGCTCTCCCAGTAGTGGGGAAGGGATAGTCCACAAAGACCTTGTGGGTGGGGTAAAGGCAGAGTGGCACCCAAAGATGTAACTCTTGTGACCTGTCAACCCCGAGGGGCCAGGCAGGGAGGGGAGGAGCTCCCTGATCGGAGGCAGAGTGAGGGGACAGAGCACTGGGGTCAGGAGGGTCCTCAGGTAGAGTTCAGAGAGGCTCTGGTCTCCTGGGTGGGGACAGAGTTCTTAGTTCCAAATGTCATCTTATAATATGATTAGCAAACACCATGAGGTTTAAATTTTAAAATGTATTTTCTTTAATGAACCATAAGCTAGTTATTACCTTTCCGCTTTGGGCATTTTAAACAATTGCTTCTTGAAATTTCAGTGCTCTAGTTCTGCATTATCTACCAAAATACCTTTTGTTTGTTTGTTTGTTTGTTAGAGAGTTCAGTTGAAAGCTTTTATGTTCATTGTGAGTTTAGTAGTAAACAATGGAAAAGAAAAATATGGGGCACAGAGCAACATGTTTTGCTTGACTGTGGAATTTTAGTGTTTACTTGTATTAAACTTTCATCTTGATTTGACTTATGCCCTGCCTTGTTCAGGAAAGGATTTAAGACAACTAACAGGGATGAATAAATAAAATAGCATAAAAGTTTAAAAGGGGCACTGGGAAGGGACAAGACCACTGGGAACAGTGCTGCTTTAATACCACCATTCTAGCCCACACTTGACAAAGCCCCCATCCCCTTGAAGGAGCTTGAGCCTCCTCCAGGTTCATCTCCTGGTAGCTGGGTCCTGCTTGGCTCTTGGACCGTTGGAACCACGTCTGCATACAGCGAGTGCACAGTGTCCCATCCCTAGTTTTCAGGAGCCAGAATATTCTTCAGTAGTAAAATGCCAGCAGACATCAACCACAAGAACTCCGCATGAGTGGGCAGAATGTAACAGATGGACATGGACGAGAGAAAGTATAAGGTCAGGCTTTTCGGAAAAAATAAGCCAAGTTCTTTATATGGCCATCACTTCTGACCCAGAAAGGAACTGGAGCTCATTTTCCTAGGATGCTGGCCTTTTTATTTACTGTCATGTCTCAAGGGCACCAAATACACACACAGACATGACCAGGAAGAGAAATGAAGACCAAGTTGTACAATGGTCAGAAAATCTCTCCTCAGCCCTTGAAATGACCTCTGATCAGGAATCAGACTTTCTGCTTCTCTGGCTCCTTTGTTCTCACGTTCTGTCATCAGCAGAAGTGGACAGAAAGGACAGGATTCACCCTGCCCCCTAAACCTTGAAGGTGAGCAGGGCCTGTCTTTTTCTTCGTTAGTATGTAGACTTCTGTCATTACAGGTTGCCTCATCTTTTTTTATTAATTTATATCGCCATCTTGGGGACAATGAGTTCTTTTGTGTTTTTTCCTTCTCTGTAAGACAACTGACTTGGGTCACCCCTACTCGTAGAAACTTGGAATTGTTGATCAATGTCCTGTTTAGCTTTTCTGACTTACTGTCCAAAATGGCTCTAGGGAGCAGCTGGCTGGCTCAGTCGGTTAAGCATCCGCCTTCGGCTCAGGCTGTGATCTCGGGGCCCTGGAATCGAGCCCTACGTTGGGCTCAGCACTCGGCGGGGAATCTGCTTGTCCCTCTCCCCTGCCACTCCCCCGCACCCCGCCATTCTGCTTTCTCTGAATAATGAAATGGCTGTAGGAGGTTGGCTTTTCAAAATCACACGACATGTACTGTGTCCACTTGACCTCTATGCTCTACACTCACCTCTGTGCACAGCAAGCCGTGGCGGCGCTCAGGAGTGTCCCAGATGGACAGGTGGAACCAGAATCAGCCCAGCACCTTCCCTGAGAAGCACCTGTGCACCTTTGGTGGGGACTCTTTGGAAAGGCAGAGATGGCAGTGGAGCTTCAAAAGGGGTCGGCGGCTTCAAGAGCGAAGCCCTGGAAGTCAGGTGTGACTTTGGATCAGGCGGCTGGCGAGTCAGAGCAAGCCAGTCACCTCCCTGAGCCCGGCTCCTCCATAAAATCCGGATGATAATTTCACTGTCCTAGGGCTTTGGGGAAAATTAAGCGAGAATGCACGTAAGTGCCCAGCATAGTAACGGGCATGTTATTATGTAAAGTAAATGGCGGTATGCTTTTATTAGTATCGTGAGCATAAAAGTTAATAAGGAATGCCCGTACTGATCTGTCCGAGCTCTGCACGCAGTTTGGAGTAAGCCGCTGTGTGACAGACGCGCTGTGAGCCGACCTGCTTCTCTGCCGCTTTTCCCTCTGTGAGCTGAGCTGTGGCCTGGGCCAGGCACACGGGCATGTAATCTCCAGCCAGCTTTTGGCTTGGGGGCCAGTCTGGAAAGTTCTTTTCCCTCGCAGACCACACTTTTAATCTTTTTGATCCTCACCGTTTTTACCTATGAAACGGAGGCTCCATTGCCAATCTCAAGGTGTGTTGTGTTAAAGCCTCAAATGGGAAAATACCAGCTGATGCATGTTTGCCTCAGTTTTGGCTTCTGGGATGATCTCTCTTTGAACTCCTTCCTTAGCCTGCCAGGTGCTCCCCCTCCATCCTCACAATTCCCCCGGGTTTGGGCCTCTACAGTTTGGCTCTTTTTATAATCTCGTGCTTCTCCTGCATCTCTGCCTGCCTTCTGGGCATTGTACTTAACGTGTTCAGATTCACCTTTTCCCCCAAAGCCTGGTGCTTTCAGTTTCTCCCCAACCCACACATCTGAGCCAGAACCCCAGGTGCACTCTTTGGTTTGTTTTCTCCATATGGTACTGAGCCCCTTTCGACTGTCCCACACACGCAACCAGCTCACGAAGGCTCCTTTTGACCCCAGCCAACTCTGATCCTTTGACTCCTGGGCCACCAACGAGCCCTCCTAACCTCAGCCCTATATTTCTACCATAGTTTTTTCTAGGCCTCCCTGCTTTTGATTTTTGTCTGTTGTAGTCAAGCTTTTCCAAATTAATATTAACAGTACTGATCACATCATTTCCCTACACCGAAGCCTTTTGTTTAGTTAAATCCATGTGTGGGGTTTTTTAGGGGAAACACATATGCACGCCTGGCTTGTAATCTTAATATCATATTTCTGTTGTACGTCCTGCGGCATTCACAACAGGTCAGGCGAGGCCCGGCACTCCGTGAGTGCACTGACTCAGAGTTACATATTTGGGGGCACCTGGGTGGCTCAGTTGTTTGGGTGACTGCCTTTGGCTCATGATCCCGGAGACCGGGGATCGAGTCCCACATCGGGCTCCCTGCTCAGCGGGAGGCCTGCTTCTCCCTCTCTCAGTCCCCCTGCTTGTGTTCCCTCTCTGGCTGTGTTTCTCTCTGTCAAATAAATAAAATCTTAAAAAAAAAAAAAAAGTTCCATATTTGCTAATATCATACCCACCATGTCCAGGTGCCTTTCGCCTTATGGAATGGCTGTGTTGGAGATCCCACTGCAATTCTCGCAGCAGATCCTTCTAGCGGAATTTATTGGTAGGAGTTTATCAGTTGTCATTTGGCAAATCTGAATGTTCACTTGTCAAAACTGTTCAAAGTCAGATACAGGAGGAAAAGCTCAAATTCAAATGCATGCCTTTATGCTCGCTCCCAGAGTAAGCCCGTGGGCATTGTGCTGGAAGAGAGGAGGGCTTGCCCTGCTGGGCTTGTCCTTCTTCATCTGGCAGGCATTTTGTTCCTCTTCTGTTTATTGCAACAGGAGAAGGTTACTTGTTTATCACCTTTTGTCCAGCATCAGTGATATTAGTAAAACTAAGGACATTCCAAATGGATGAGATTGTTGTTGTAGTTTTCTTTTGTCAGAGCTGAATGTTTAGGATAGACCACAGAGGTCAGTCACGCTTGAAATCGTGTTCTAGGGGCGCCTGGGTGGTTCAGTCGTTAAGCGTCTGCCTTCAGCTCAGGTCATGATCCCGGAGTCCCGGGATCGCGCCCGCATGGGGCTCCCTGCTCTGCGGGAAGCCTGCTTCTCCCTCTCTCACTCCCCCTGCTTGTGTTCCCTCTCTGGCTGTGTTTCTCTCTCACATAAATAAATAAAATCTTAAAAAAGAAAGAAAGAAAAAAGAAATCGTGCTCGACTTGAGATGCTCCTTACAACGATGGGTCCGCAGAACGAGGGAGTGTGGTCTGCACCGTGCTCCAGGCTGCGGGTGAGTCCGCGTGCGCTGTTGGAGTCTTGCTGTTTGCAGATCAACTCCAGCTTATTTCCAAGGGCCTCCGAAGATGCTCGCCATGAAAATGAAAATCGTAGAAGGCTGTGTTGAGCGGGGAAAATGCCATCCGAAGATGGCAGGGCTGTGTGTGAGAGTGTTTTATTGTGCAAAGCTTCAGGCTGTGTAGCGGGAACCTTTTCACAATGAAGTAGGATATTTTTCCAAGTCCAGTTTGGTGCCTGATGAGTGCATGCCTTGGTCTCCTCGGTGACACCAAGTCACCGTGACCCCTCCTCTTCCCAGAACAGCTCTTACCCAGCACAGAGCACCCGTGCTGGCTTGGTGTTAATTAGCTCAGAAATCTGCTTTTTCCTTTGAATTGTATGAGCACCAAGTATCATAAAAAATTACAGGTTTTATTAGCTGATGCAGTTTATTTCAATCAGACTGTCAGGGAACATATGGACAGTAATGAATCTTCAATTGTGGTGATTAGGCAAACTTCCCAAAATCCAATAGAACATAGCTTGTGGAGCTTTGCTGAAATACAGCAATGTAGAGACAGCCTGGGAGTTTGAGCGGGAAAGTATGGGCTTCAGCAACAACAGACCTGGTGGCTTTCCTGCTCCTGAAATGGACGTAAGCATGAGGGCTAAGTTGCTGCTTGCATGCTCTGGCAGGGCTTCAGAGTACTGGATTAAGTATCATCATTGTGCTCTTTCTGAGCACTGTGCACCAAACACTGGTTCTTTTCTTGTCCTGCCCATGGTAGGACTGCGCTTCCTGGCCCCCCGGTGGTTGAGTGAGGCCCTGTGACAAGTTCTGGCCGACTGATATGAGTGGAAGTGATGACGTATTCTGCTCAGGCTAAAGCATTTAAAGCAATACAAAGGAAACAAATGGGTTATTTCATAAAAGAAGAAGTCTTAAATGCAAATAAATACATGGAGAAATATTCATCCAGAAGAGTAAACAAATGCACTTTTTTTTTTTTTTTTTGAGATTTTATCCATTTATTTGATAGGGAGAGAACATAAGCAGACGGAGCAGCAGGCAGAGGGAGAGGGAGAAGCAGACTCCCAGCTAAGCAGAGAGCCCGACTTGGGGACCTTGGGATCATGACCTGAGGCAAAGGCAAACGTTTAACCAACTAAGCCACCCAGGTGCCCAACAAATGCAATTTAAAATAGAGTACCAAAAAAAAAAAAATAGAGTACCCATTTTTGTCTACCGTGTTGACAAAAATTGTTTGCTTTCTGATGGTTGCACTCAGTACTGATGAGACGAAGGTGCTGACCCAGCCAGCCAGGAAACGGGACATTCATTCTCTGGAGAAGTTAGAACTAGGAAGGCTCCGGAGCCTAGCCATAGACACAGGAGAGGGAGAGAATGGCACACTTAGAAAAGCGGGGAATATCTGAGTGACTACATCCCGCATGCTGAGACTTAAGGATTTTTCCTTGTTCTCTGCATCCTTCCCTGAAGAAACTGACTTATCAAAGAGGAAATACCACCAAATGAAACTACCTGGTCCTCTCGCAGGCATTTCAGAAAGAAGCTCATCAGATGACAAGGCCTGCACACATCAAGCTTCCACATAGCTCCTTACTATCTTACTGTTGGCTCTAAATTGATAGCAAAAAACGTAAATATTTGCAATGTGAATTTCTAAGATCAGGCAGACAGCAAAGAGAAATGAAGGAAGCAGATAGTGCAGGGAGTTTGAAAACTAGATTGTCTTCAGAGAAATAAGATTTTACATGTAAGAAATAAGAACAAGGTGATACTTTTTTTTAGAACATTTTATGTATGTATGTATTTTTAGAGAGAGAGTGAGCAAAAGTGGGGGGAGGGGCTCCCAGCTGGGTGCTGAGTCCCACGAGGGGCTTAATCTCATGATCCTGAGATCATGACCTGAGCCGAGGAAATCTAGCGTCCGCCGCTTAACCCACTGAGACACCCAGGCACCCCTGTATATATTTCTTTTAATAGTATCACCTTGTTCTGGGGCACCTGGGTCGGTTCAGAGGGTTAAGCATCTGATTCTGTTTTGGCTCAGGTCATGATCTCAGGGTCCTGGGATTGAGCCCTGTGACAGGCTCTGTGCTCAGCTGGGAGTCTGCCGCTCAGTTCTTTCTCCCTCTGCCCCTCCCCCCACTCGTTTGCGCTTTCTCTGAATAAATAAATCTCCTTTAAAAAGAAATATAAACAAAAGGGGATCTTGGAAATTAAAAATAAGATAGAAATAGAAATTCTGTAGAGGGGCTGGAAGATAACTATGAGGAAATCTCCTTGAAAGTAAAATGTAAAAATTAGAAGACCAACTCTTACACATTAAAGTAAAATGAAGGGAAAGACGTTACCTTAAACAATATGAGAAAAATTCTCAGGACTGAAAGATACGAGACTGTTGGTGGAAAGGGCCAATTAAGTAACTAGCACAGTGGGTTGGGGAGAAAAGACCCATGCTAAGGGAATCGTTGGTTAAAGAGAACATGCTAGAAATTTCCAAACAGGTCACAGAGGATTGGAAATTAGCATGGCATTAACCTTTCTCAGCTGTAGTACTATAAGCTGGAAGACAATGAAACAAACAATATAGTAAAAATTCTGAGGAAAAAATATTTACAAGCTAGGATTCTGTCCTCAGGCAACGGTTTGTCAGGTAGAGAGGCAGAATGTAAGAAAAGAACATTTTGAGGGGCCCCTGGCTGGCTCAGTCAGTAGAACATGTGACTCTTGATCCCAGGGTTGTGAATTTGAGCCTCACAATGGGTTTAGAGCTTACTTTAAAAAAAGAAAAAACGGGGGCCTGGGTGGCTGCATCGTTGGGCGTCTGCCTTCTGCTTGGGTTGTGATTCCAGGATCGAGCCCCGCATCGGGCTCCCTGCTCGGCAAGAGGCCTGCTTCTCCCTCTCACTCCCTCGGCTTGTGTTCCCTCTCTAGCTGTATTTCTCTCTGTCAAATAAATAAATAAAATCTTTTTAAAAATAAATTTAAAAACTTTTTAAAAAACATTTTGAGATAATGTGAAGTCTAAACATTTTTTCCTTCCAGCCAACCTTTGTCAAGGAAACTGCTGGAGGTTGAACTCTGCTCAAGTAAAAAGAAAACCAAGAGAGAGAAAGGGCGTAGGATACCAGAAAGAAGAGACTGACCCAGGAAAGATACCCTGGAGAATGGTGATGGGAAATCCTAGGATGAAGCTTGTTTAGCAGACCTAAAATTTGACACGATGCAGAGATCTCTGGGAGGAATACCTCTTAGGGGGGAGAAAAAGAAACAACATGGAATTGGTGAACTATTTTTATTTTTATATTGAAAAGAAGATTGGAAGACTCTGCTATAAGTAGGAGTTGAAGAATCTGGTGGATACATAGAAAGCTAAAGCAAATGAAAAAAATGAGGCAATTGTTAACTCCAGGAGAAATTAAAAATGGGAAAGAAATAATCACAGTATACTGACTGGTTCATTCAAATTTGAACTGTATTTGCATTGTCATAATACACATTAAGTTTTTATGTCATATTCCTCCCAGGCACGCTGTAGGTATTCAATCAACATTTGTTTGTGTAAATAAATAAATGGATTAGAAAGTGGAAAAATTAAGTTTTTAAAGACATTGCAACTGTAGAAAGGAGGGGAAAGAGAAATAGGTGAAAGAGAACTCAATTCTCATAATGAGTAGATTAAATCTAAACTTTTAAAATGAAGGATACAAGTATAAGCACAATTTAGAAATATAAATGAGGAAAAAGGTGAGAGATTTGGAAGTACTTATCATCTGAGGAGTAGGGATGAATACTGTTTCAGTTGTAAGTCTAGTAGTTCCATTTCTAAACTGTTTTATATATCCCTTTGATAAAATTAAATATTTAAATTTAAAATAATTAAATGTTAGGGGTACCTGCGTGGCTCAGATGGTTAAGCATCTGCCTTCAGCTCAGGTCATGATCCCAGCGTCCAGGGATCAAGCCCCGAAGCGGGCTCCCGGCTCAGCCGGGAGCTTGCTTCTCCCTCTTCTGCTGTTCGCCCTGCTTGTGCTCTCTCGCTCTCTCTGTGTCGAATAAATAAATAAAAGCTTAAAAATAAAATAATTAAATGTTAGACAACAGAGAGAAGTTCAGCAGAGTAAAATGGAAATTAGACCCCTTAACCTAACAGTTCTAGAAAGTTTTTTGCAAAAAGATAATCATGGGTGCACACAGTTCTGGCTGTAGGAATGTCCACTCCAGCCTTTTGAAAACATGTGAAAATTATTTGTAGGGAATCCTTATATAAACTGTGATAATGCCATATTTGAAATACTCTGCAGCCATTTAAAATGATGTGGAAAATACTTGATGACCAATAAAAGCCACAAAAACAAAACCTCACAAAGACCTTTAAATGAGGGGCGCCTGGGTGGCTCAGTTGGTTGGGCGACTGTCTTCGGCTCAGGTCATGATCCCAGAGACCCGGGATCGAGCCCCGCATCGGGCTCCCTGCTCGGCGGGAAGCCTGCTTCTCCCTCTCTCACTCCCCTGCTTGTGTTCCCTCTCTGGCTGTGTTTCTCTCTGTCAAATACATAAAATCTTTTAAAAAAAAAAAAAAAAGACCTTTAAATGAAAAAAGGGGGGGGGTTTATAAAATTCTGTTACCAAAAAAATGTTTTTTATTTTGAAACATATGTTATCTATACTTTCCATTTTATCCATATAGAATATGTATACTTTTCTAATAAAGCTAAAGATTTTTTAAGGAAATTCAACTGGGAGAAACAGCAATTGACTCATTTCTTTAACCTATTTTGACCAGAATAATTGATGCCATTTTAATTTGCACTTCCGTCATGACTAATGATACTGTCTTTTCATGTACTTACTGCCGTTCCTGTATCACCTTTGGCTGAAATTTCTGTTTAAATCTTTTACTCATTATTTTATTGGGTTGTCTTCTTCAGTAAGAGCTCTTCATATATTCTGGGTAGAAGTCTGTTAGATACATATTTTACAGACGTTTTTCTTTTATTCTGTATAGGATATCTTTAACTCAGGGTTACAAAGATTATATATTTAGAAGTTTTATGGTTTTAGTTTTCACATTTAAGTCCTTTTTTTTTCCATTATGAGGGTTTTTTTCCCCAATTATTTTTTCATTTTTTTAAGATTTTATTTATTTGACAGAGAGCACAAGCAGGGGGAACAGCAGGCAGAAGGGGAAGGAGAAGCAGGCTCCCCACTGAACAGAAAGCCAGACTCAGGGCCTGATCCCAAGACGCTGGGATCATGACCTGAGCTGAAGGCAGACGCTTAACCGACTGAGCTGCCCAGGTGCCCCTCAGTTGTTTAAACTGTAAAATGCATATAACATAAAATTTACCATCTTACCCGATGTTTACGGTTCAGTGGTATTAAGCACATACATCATGTTGTGCAACCGACACCACCATCTGTCTCCGAAGTCTTTTCATCTCACAAGACTGAAATTCTACCCATTATACAATACCTGTCTACTCCCCCACGCCAGCTCCCTAGCAAACATTATTCTACTTTCTGTCTCTGATTTTTTACTACTAGATACCTCATCTAAGTAGACTCATACAGTATTTATCATTTTGTGACTGGCTCATTTCACTTAGTATGTCATTTTCTGGGTTTATCCATGTTATAGCATGTGTCAGGATTCTCTGCCTCTTTAAAACTGAATGTTCCATTGTATGTTTGTACCACATTCTGCTGATAGGCATTCATCTGTTCGAGGACACTTGGGCTGCTTCCATGTTTTAGCTATTGTGAATAATATTGCTGTGAACATGGGTTTACAAATATCTGTTTGAGACCCTGCTTCCAGTTCTTTTGGCTATCTGCCCAGAAGTGGAATTGCTGAGTCATATGGTGAATCTGTTTTTATTTTTTTGAGGAACTACCACACTGCGTTCCACGAAAGCTCTACTATCTTACATTCTCACCAGTAGTGTACATGGGTTCCGGTTTCTTCACATCCTTGCCACCACTTGCTACTATATGTGTATAATAGCATCCTAATGGGTGTGAAGTGGTATCTCATGGTGGCTTTGATTTGCATTTCCCTAATGATTAGTGATATTGAGCATCCTTTCGTGTGCTTATTGGACATTATTGTATCTTCCTTGGGGAAATGTCTGTTCAGGTCCTTTGTCAATTTTTTAATTGGGTTGTTTTTGTTGAGTTTTAGGGGTTCTTTATGTATTCTGGATATTCCTTATTAGATAATATGCTTTACAAATATTATCTCCCATTCTTAAGATTGTTTTTTCACTTTCTTGATAGTATCCCTTGATTTATAAAAGTTCTCAGTTTTGAGAAGTTCAGTTTGTCTTTCTGATCTTTTATTGCCTGTGCCTTTGATGTCATAACCAAGAAATCATTGCCAAATCCAACGTGATGAAACTTTTGCCCTATGTTTTCTGCTAAGAGTTTACACTTTTAGCTGTTAGGTTTAGGTCTTTCATCCATTTTTAGTGAATAAACTAATAAGTGAATTGAGCGAAGTTACACGAAGTCAACACACAAAAATCAGTTGCATTAGCATTTATATATTGTATTAAGTAAAGGTCCTACTCATTCTTTGACAGATGAACATCCGGTTTTCCTAGCACCATTTGTTGAAAAAACTGTCCTTTCCCTATTGAGTAATCTTGGCACCTTATCAAAAATCCTTTGATCAGG